>PVJN01019363.1:0-37489 GCA_004026805.1 Lasiurus borealis | reverse complement strand
CCCCCACACCCCTTGATTCTTGTCTTTAAAGACATCTTGCCCCTGTAGGCTAGAAATAAGCCCACCAGAGCAAAAGAAAAATGATTGAGTCCCAATTTCAATGTCCGATAGCTTTGAGTCCCAGTTTCAATGTCAGACATTTCCTGATGTGTACATGTCATCAATGGTTATCTGGATACTGGAATAATTTTAAAAGATGATAAAATAACCCAACAATGATATTCTTAAAATAATTTGTGCCTATTTAAAATTATAATCAGTAACTTTGAAAGGTTTCTTTTTACTTTCTCTTTCTCCATTCACTCACACCAAAATTGTTTAAATTAAATTATGTAGTAAATGACCATATAGTACATTTTTTTCTTCTGGGGCCTATAGCAAGAAAGAAAAAAGTCATTTGTTATCTTTGTCACAAAGCCAAATCCTAACCAAAATGTTACAAGGGAGCTCTCAAGCATACCTCAGACCAACTCTGAAAAGGTTTTGCTTTTATAACCCTATTGCAATTGGTTCATTCTAGGAATGTTTAAGGAAACCTGGAAAATATTTGAAGCACAGATTCTGTTACTATTTATTTACTGGTGATAATGAGGAAGTTTCGTAAGTAAAACTTCCCTTACTTTAACTCTTAACTCTTTCATCTCCTTTTTGCTATTGCAGTATAAGAAGCAAAAAATACAGTATTTGATTAATATTTTTACTTATTTTGAAACAAATATAAATAAGGATAAATGATGATATTATTTGGGGAGCTTGCACAGGATATGCAACTAATATCTTCACAAAACTGCTTATACTTTAATAGATAAGTGTAATGTTTTCAAAGTTGACTGTTGGTTCCTATCAAATAGAAACACTGAAAATAAGGTCTTCACTCTTTATGTATGAAATCATCTAAACTTCATGGATTAAAAATTCATGTATTCTCCAAAGCTATTAAGCTACTTTAAAAAAATGTATTGATTTTTTTACGGAGAAGAAGGGAGAAGGATAGAGAGCCAGAAACATCAATGAGAGAGAAGGATGTGCCCACAACCAAGGTACATGTCCTTGACCAGGATCAAACCTGGGACCCTCCAGTCTGCAGGCCGGCGCTCTATCCACTGAGCCAAACCAGTTTCAGCTAAGCTACTTTCAATTGACAATTATTTCTGGCAAAGGTACAAGCCAAATCTTTTCTTGCAACTTCAAAAATAATACTTATCTACTGTGTGTAGTACAAAAGTTATGACTTTTAATAGAACTCCCTCATAAGTAATTAAGAAAAGAAAATTAGAAAATTATATAAACTCTTCTATGTCTAGGGTTAACAGCAGCCAATTACCTTGGGCTAAATTATCAAATTATCATTATTAAAAGAAAATAACTAGCAAGTAGGCACCTCTTTATCTAGAAAAAAATATTGTAGTAACCAGACCTCTTTCTTTTTCTCCCTTTTGTGATAGATAAGAGACTAATCTTTGATATCTTAGGCAGATTGACCAACTAGCCTAGCTATACAAGAAGGTTTTGGGAAAGAAGAAACTAAGGTTGCAAAATTCTTCTCAAGATTCAAAATTAGATCCTGTTCAAAATACTTTGAACACATGATCTCACACACACACACACAAATTCTTACTGTATGTGTCCCTAATAATTTCCAGATTATTGAAATGTAATTGCTCTCTTAACAATTATTTTAAATCTTTGCAAAATACCAATACAATATATTTTGAAACAACTGGTATAGAACCTTTTAAATGGGTTAATTCTCTTGTTCTCTCTGAATTTTTGTAAGATCAGATATACTCTGGTGTGTGTGCATATGTGGGGGGAGGGAAAGTTGGAGAGAGAGAATGGGAGTGGAGTTAAGAGGAGAGGAAGGAAGAGTAGAGAAAGAGGCTTATTAGTTGACCATGAATATATTCTTTCTCTAAACAATAACAAAACTTTAAAAGGAATCTTTAAAATTTAAACAGACAAAATAGGAAAAGAAATAGTTGATGCCCTGTCAAAATGGCTCAGTAGAATTTTATTTGCTTCAACACTGAGGGTTTTCTTGTGTTCCTTTGTGGCTCCCGGTGGGTTCACTCTTTAAAAGATCATGGTCAGGGACTTCAGTGGTTAAACCAGTTTTAATGATCAAGCATTGGAACATTTTTCCTTGAATTCAAATCTTTAGTTTCCATCACACTCCAGTAAAAATACAGACCAGCTCTCTAAAGGGAGGAATAGATCATCTCTTTCAAGCCAGTGCCAGTTTGACGAAATATTTTTAAAGACTAAGACTGACACTAAAGCTGACATCTCATACTCAAAATCAATATTTTATTTCAGCTTCTAATCAAAATAAGGGCAGTTAAGTAAAGAGGTTTATTTCTTTTACTGTTTGTTTCTGTCCTATTGAATTCATGTAACCTACTGGCTAACATGTGCTCTTCAATAAAATCTTTCTTTTCTTTTTGCTTTTCTTTTAAGATGCATTCTTCCAGGCATTTAGATAAGCTTATTTCTCCTTTCCCTCCGCCTTTTTTTCTGAAATTCACAGATAAGTAATATAGGGGTCACATAATATGATGGTCTTATGATGGATTGTGGGAAACACTTTCATATTGAAACTTACATTTCAAAGACAGTGAGTTTTGTTTTGTAGACATAACCCCTACTGCCCTCGCAGAATGTACTGCCACAGTTTGTAACTACTGCTTCAAACAGTCCCTAGGGCCCATGCATGAAACCAAGAAATGGAAAGTGGACATTCTCATTTTCAGAAAGTTTCTCTTTTTAAGCAATACATTCCCCACTCAGCACTGTTTCATACTGCAGAGGGCTCTGCTAGACTCAGTGTTCTTTGCCTAAATGGGGCACTACTGAGAAGAATCATCCTTCTTTATTTCATTTGCAAGGAATATTATGTACTTTGCACACTATAAATGTCATTTTGAAAAAGTGTTCAGAGTCTCATAGACATATGAGCAACAAATAATTTTTAGACAATAAATTATGTTGTGTGTGTTTTTACTAAACAAACGGAAACATGCAGTACACATGGCTTTGTTTAACCACCAGTGACCTACAAAGCACTTCCAGGTGCCTTGGGATGATAAGGAAAATGTATGATGGAAACACAGTAGAGTTCCCACCACATACTCATGAGGATAACATGCCTTCTTAGCATAATAACACAAAAGGAAGCATTCCACTGGAAAGAAGGTAAGTGGTCCTTTTCAGGTGTGTTTGGGCGTATAGGACATCCCTGATATTTTAAAGTCTGAGCTCTGAGCTCTCTGCCTCACTTTCAACATGTCACTCAGCGAACTCAAAGAAGGAATAAATGGAAACATTTACACATTGTCCTCACACATTTCCTGTAGCGTCCTATGATGTCATAATTGTCTCTGATCCATTTTCAAATTTCAGAGGAAACACCGGTTTCTACTCACTTTCAAGGTCAGGGGTGAGTTTACGTTTTTGAAATAATGTCTGGGGTAAAACTCAGAATGAGGGAAACAGGGGTGAGTTTACGTTTTTGAAATAATGTCTGGGGTAAAATTCAGAATGAGGGGAAACAAAATGGCAGATACCTGATTTCAGAGCGCTCATTGTTCAAAACCCTGGGTCTCAGAGGTTTATTATTAAGCCCATAGGCAGAAAACTCTTGGTTCAAATTCCCTTCCCAAGTGGCTGTTGGCCAGGATAGCAGGAAGGGACTGTCTCAGATTCATACTCCAGCAAAGTTTATAGATTTTCTAATATCCGTACTGACTCCAAAGAAAATGAGTCTAAAACTAGCAAGAGAGATATACCCAGTAATCTAATGTATGAGGCTTTCAGTTGCTAGTATTTTCCACGGGTTGGCTATAAGACGGTCTGTCAGGTCACTTCATTTTCCAGGGTTTTAGCTACTTCTGAAATATCTACTGAACTCAACTCTCCCTTTCCCATTGGTATTTAATCCTTAGTGGAAGAAAAAGATGTTTTCTTTATCTTACAGTCTCCACTTATGCTCAGCCTGAAGGCTCATCAGCTGTCTTCCTCCAGAACTCCATGGGCCTGTCCCTTGCTGGGCTCCCGGAGGCGTCTCAGGTGCAATCACCTCCCTTCTCCTCCCTGCAGGGCACCTGAAGAGGTAAGGGGAGGGATGCTGCCTCCTTTCCTCTCCTCTCATTAGCTGCCCTGACACATGCGCACCCAGGAGGGCTCAGAGGGGCATGGGATCTATTTCCCATAGAGTGTGTGCTATCTTTTTATGTTATTATTACTATGAGTGCTTCATAGATCAGTAATGTGGTTAAATGAAGTGTGTGTTCATTAGGCTTTCATTTTTTTAGAAAAAAGTGCATGCTTAGTGTATTGTTTGAAAACTTATCTATTGCCAAGAGGCCTATAAGAATTAAAGAAATGCACTTAGCCTAGTGCTTGAAACATAATAAGCATTTCTGTATGGGTTACCTATATACGACCAGGATCATTATTGATGTTATGGTCATCTCAGAATAAGCAGTAAAACGTTTCCTTTTTTAGTAGTTTTGCTGTGATGTGAAAATGGGAAATTATAAAAATCTGAGAATCTTACTAAGTCTTTATTAGCTCTGAGGCCATTCTGCCCTAAGCATTTATTTCTAAAGGGGTGGGGGGCTCACAAAATACTCCTCTCCTCTGAGCCTTTCACAGGGCCTGCAGTCAAAGCAGAATTATCTGCGTCCTCCTTGGGATATGAGCCATTCCTGTTCTAAGAGACTCCAGGCTGGTTGACTTCCATACTCCCGGGACTCTAAGAGTTTACTACATGTATTCTTTATTTCATCTTCACAACAGTCCTATGAGTCAACTAATAGACTTTTTATTTTCACATGAAGAAATGCTTGCTTGCCCAGCCAGTGTGGCTCAGTGGTTGAGCATCGACCTATGAATCAGGAAATGATGGTTCGATTCCCAGTCAGGGCACATGCCCAGATTTCAGACTTGAATCCCCATGTGGAGCGTGCAGGAGGCAACCAGTCCATGATTCTCTCTCATCATTGATGTTTTTTTTTCTCTCTCTCTCTCCCCTGCCCTTCCTCTCCGACATCAATAAAAAATAAATAAAAATTAAAATAAAATAAATAGTTGCAGAGAAGTTCAAGCTGAATAAAGTTATTCAACTAGCTAATGACAAAGAGGTCATTCAAACCTAGGTCTCCCTGATGCTAAAGCTCCAGCGTCTCCCAGTATAGCACGCAGTCTTTGGCCATCTCATCAGAGAGGGAGACTAAATACATATTTCTTTGTTTTAGGGGAAATTCTAAAAACATTGCTGGAATCTTTTGACTAGCGTGTATCACTAAATAAAAGTGATGGCAGTTCATAGTCATTGATATGTTCTAAACAACAATCATATGAAGCAGGTATTATCATCCTCACAGTTTTACAGATGAGGAAACTGAGACAGAAAAATAAGTAACTTGTCTAAGGTCATTTGGCTGGAATGTGAGCCATGGCCCTGGAGTCTGGAGTCTTCACTTCTACACATGCTGCTTAGGTTGGATATTTTCATTTTGTTTCTCCAGATTTGTTCTCTATCCTTCTCCATGAGGAAGCAGATCTTTATGGAATCCCTCAACAGAATTCCTTGGTCTGCCGAAACAGGTTTGGCTCAGTGGATAGAGCATCGGCCTGCGGACTGAAAGGTCCCGGGTTCAATTCCGGTCAAGGGCATGTATCCTGGTTGCGAGCACATCCTCAGTAGGGGGCGTGCAGGAGGCGGCTGATCAATGTCTTTCTCTCATTGATGTTTCTATCTCTTTCCCTTCCTCTCTGTAAAAAAATCAATAAAATATATATGTATATATATAAAAGAATTCCTTGGTCTTTCACCTTCCAGTTGGATTGGGGGAATGGAAGTCACCAGGAAATGAGAAGAGATGATGGCTTAGTCAATAATGGAGCCTTGTATTACTTTCTTTCCCCAAGAATATAACACCTGTGAGTAACTCTGAGATTCCAAACTTGGACTTTTCTTACACCAGAGGCAGCATTAATTAGATCCACTGACACTCACCCAGTTTACAAAGAAAATGGAAGAGTAAGACTGTTTAGTTCCGTTTTCATCTTCAAAGGTGAACTGATTAAGTACATCCTTGAGATGAGTCCTAACTTGTGTTTCTAAAACGTAATACTGTACATTGATTTATAGACTACTCACACTTGGCCAACTAATTTCTTTACTTTGGTTTCCCTTTTATGTTAAATAGAGATGAAAGATAACTAGATCTTCTACTTAATCATTATCTAAAAGAGAAAAAAAAAAAACAGACGGGAAAAACTTTAAGTTAGCCAAAGAGAGTTGATTAAAAAAATATGTACCTCACTTTTTTGGGAAATTGATGAACTAGGTTAAGAGGGGAAAACATAATTCTCTACAGTATTATGAAAAATTGCTATTGAGTAAAATGAAAGGATTCAGTATGTATGTGGCTTCCCTTAAGTTCAGTACCTATTAAATATGCAGATATCTCTCTAGCATCTAGTTTCCCTAGAGTTTATAATATTTGGAACAATGAGAAAAGAAAAATAGCTAAATTATACAACTACAAGTTTTACAGATGCTATTTTAACACTGTCATTCCACTTTTCCTTAGCAAAACTTTTCACTATGGTGGCTTTCTGTAAGGAACATACTGCTTTATACAGTTCCAGTACCCTCTGCAATACCTTTTCCTCACTCATAAGAAAAAAGAAACCATCTCTCCAGCCTCTTTCCAGATTCTCACACTCAAATTTATTTCCCAACACCAACTAGCCATCTGGTTTCCAACAAACACAGTGGCCATTTTCCCCATTAGAAAGCAAAATGACATTACAATGATTGCAATAATACTAGTTAACATTTATTAGGCACTTACCCTGCATTGGTCTTTTGTGTGAAACATTTTACATGCCTTATCTTATTTAATCTTAGAACTTTCTAAAATGGATAATTCGCCCTAACCACTTTGGTTCTGTGGATAGAGTGTTGGCCTGCAGACTCAAGGGTCCCAGGGTCAATTCTGGTCAAAGGCATGTACCTTGGTTGTGAGTACATACCCAGTAGGGAATGTGCAGGAGGCAGCTGACCAATGTTTCTCTCTCATCAATATTTCTAATTCTGTATCCCTCTCCCTTTCTCTCTCTAAAAAATTAATAAAATAGATTAATAAAATAAAATAAAATGAATAATTCTATATTCCCATTTTACAAACAAGGAAGAAGGAGCTTAGAGAGACCATTTTACAAAGAAATATAGAATATTTTATCAGTTAGGATGCATTTATCTTTGGGTTACTGAATGCTCAACTCTAGCTGGCTTAAGCAGAAAGATCATTTCCTTAATTTTGGAGACAGCAGTAACATGGGTTCAAATACCAACCTTTTTTTAAATATTGTATTGATTTTTTAACAGAGAGGAAGGGCGAGGGATAGAGAGTTAGAAACATCAATGAGGAGGGATGTGCCTGCAACCCAGGTACATACCCTTGACTGGAATCGAACCCGGGACCTTTCAGTCCGCAGGCCGATGCTCTATCCACTGAGCCAAACTGGTTTTGGCTCAATGCTAACTTAATCCAAAGGTTTTCAATGTTCTTAGGTCTCTAGTCCCCTTGTATTTGTTTCATGCCTGACTTGGATGGAGACGCCTGCATCAGATCTGAGATTCACATACAGGTGGACACTGTCTGGAAGAGAAGAACTTGTGCAAGATACCCTTCACTGAATTCCCCTTGAGTCCCAGTGGGACAAAGTAGATGAGATCATCTCTCCTGAACCAATTGGCAAGGGGATTGGAATGGCTATGATTAATAGGTAAATTAACAGCCCGCCCCAATTGGCATCAAACTCCACTTTATAAAAATGGGCAATTTTAGCAAGGCTTCGCTCTAGTCCTATTCTGCCTAAGCAAAAGTTAAAGACCAGAATACCAGTTAATGATGTGGAAGAGAAACCATGAACAAACTAATGGGTTAAATTTCTCTTATGTATCTATATCTATAAAATTTTTGCAACATATATATACCACATTTTTATAAACTATTCTTCTTGGAAATTGTTAAAAATTATTAGGTCTATGAAAATTGTGCACGGGGCCACTTATTTAATAAATAAGGTATTTTCTCTGTTTAAAGCAGTGGTTCTCAACCTTCCTAAGGCCGCGACCCTTGCATTCAGTTCCTCATGTGGTGGTGACCCCCAACCATGAAATTTTGCTACTGTTATGCATCGTGATGTAAATATCTGCATTTTCCAATGGTCTTAGGCGACCCCTATGAAAGGGTCATTTGACCCCCAAAGAGGTCGACCCACGGGTTGAGAACCGTTGGTTTAAAGCAACAATATTTTCAATTTTGTGCAAGTCAATCTCCCTAAGTATATGGATATAGGTATAGTTATAGTCACAGAATATACCATGTGATTTTCCAGCTGTTGGACCCTAATAAAGTCTATGGTTCTCTCTTAAAGTTACACCCCATTTATACTGGGAATATCCCAAATGTGCCTGATTGCTCACAGATTCAAACAACTATTCTTCCAAACGCCCCGGGCGCCGGCCATGTCTCTTTCCACCGCTTCTCTTCCCCAGTATCTCTGCTGGGAACCCCACCATGTCCACTGGGCGAGGCATCCTCTGCTGGCACCAACTCCCGTGTGTCTGTGCTGAACACCACTGCCACCTCCAACTAAGAGCCTCACAACATCCTAAGTGGGTGCTGTCCTCCCTGCCGCTTCCACACTTAGGTCCTACTCTGTGCTCACAATATCGACTGTACCGTAGGGGCTTGCAAAAGCTGAGATGAAAAAACAACTGCAACCAGTGTGCTTTCCCTCGTTAGGGACCGTTATACTCTGTGGGACGGGACAGAAAACTCAATTCCTGAGAGAGTCCTGTACTCTTCCCCAACTCTTTGCTTCCCAGGCTCCCAAACTGTCATACAAATGTTCATACAAATCACTGCCGAGGCCTTCCCACAAGAGTTGTCAGATTATGCCCAGGCACTTCTGATCCCCATAGTGGGCACGGTAGGGAGTCAAGCCATAACCCTCTCTGAGGCTTTCTTCCAAGAAAAAAAAATTTAGACTAAAATAACCTCCTAGGTGTATATATTTTCTATTGATAAAGAAATATATTTTGCTAGATTGTTTGTTCTAGAAATTGGCAATGTCTTATCATGATGTGTCAAGAAGTCTTCAGCTATAAGAGGACTATTGAACCATTTTATTAGAGTGCAGAGGAGTCTGTCATGAAGTTAATAGAATGAATGCAGATACAATAACCATAGTGATCAATTGTGAATTATGCCTGCATTAAACCTCATCTCTACAGTGCCCTGTTCCTAGAAACTTCAGGGGGAGCCAAATAAATGCTCTTTTTTTATCACAGGGAAGCAAAGGGAAAGTGACAAAAAGGAAAAAAATTAGAACAACTGGACATATCGCTAACACTATTTTTTTTTTAGAAAATACCAAGATTTTCATACTATGTAAGTTACAGATTTTATTACTAAAATCATTTTTAGAAAACTAGATAGTATTTACTAGTTAGCTACTGCTGTGTAACAGTTTTTACTTTTAATCTTAGAAATCAAAGTTCTTTAGAATTTTACTCAATAATCAGCTTTCTCACATTTTACTTCAGTAAACAGGGAAGTCTCATTTTTCCAGTTATCCAAAAACTGTACATCAGAAATATGAATTGACCTTTTGAAGCAAAAAGAACTACAAAAATGTTCAAATCCCACTAAATACACTTTAAACACATTTATGCTCAAATCTAAATAAGTTGTCAATATTGCATAATACAATCTAGAAATTAATACTAGATAAACCTCCGTATTGGCTTAATGCGTTTATTGACCTGTGGCCTAGAAAAATAAAAACTCTTTATTCAAATAATTTTTTAAAGAAAATCTGTCCTGAGTAGGTTGGCCTAGCTGATGTTGGTAAAGTACCTTGTAATAAACTGGACTCACTTTAAGACACTTACCTCATTAACCTGCTTTTTGTCCAGGTGGAATACTTGACCAGAACTTGTGGAGGCAATTTCTTCATAGACTTTGTATCCAATATGGCTCCTATCATCGCAATCTCCAGTGAGCACAAATACCACCTTTGATTTTTTTTTAAAAAAGAAGACAATTTAAAGGGTTTTCAGAAATCAATATACATTTATTGACACCTAGTATGTGTTAACATACTACTAGGCAAGTGGAACATATATAACATACATAACATATATTCATATATTCCTCCCTATATCCGTATACTTGGCAAAGTTCTTCTTACTAAACAGATTTTGTCATCTTTCTATCAAAACAGGCATGTGATTTGCTTTGGCCAGTACTATCAGGCAAAAGGGACATTCTATCAGTTTTGAGCCTACACTCAAGAAGACTGGGGTATTTCTAATTGATTTCTGCCTTGTCCACGAGAAGAGCATACCTATATCTGCTTACTTACTGGTCTTAGATATGAGAATGAGAAGCCGGTGAGGCAGAGTTAAGTTACCCCATATATAAGCCTATATAAGCCAAACTCAAACTATCCCTAGACATACAAGTGGGAAAGTCTAGCCAAGTTCACCTGAGCTCTGCTAACATGTCAGAAATAAATGCTTGTTGTTTTAAGCTACTGAGTTAGAACTGCTTGTTACACAGCAGTAGCTAACTGATACAATTAGTAACTCTAACTCTGACAAGATTCCACATAGAAAGGACCATTTAAATAAAGGCCTTTTTTGCTGGTCTATGTTTTTCTCAGTTATAAGGACACAATGGTAACAAGTACCTTAAGTAATCCCCCAAATAATTTCTTCTATGTGTAAAAACAACAAGACATTCATATACTTTGTACAAATGTCACATATCCAATTATACAGGTAAATTAAATGACACCTACATATTGGAGTACACAAACATGGATTAACAGTTGTAATTATTGACACTGGCACACACAATAATGTCAAAAAAAGAGAGATGTGCTCTCACATGCTGTATTCCTTACAGCTGTATTCAGATGGAACATCCAGGGGTTGCTTCCCACTCACCTGTGACTGTTTCTGTTGGATAAGCTGCAGAACCTCGTGAGTGAGCCGATAATCCTTGGACCGTGCATCAGTGAAAACATAGATGAAAGAACCAGGAAGAGAAATTTCCAAGGCAATTTTTATAGCTCCAATACTCATTTCCGGACAATCACCACCACCCTGTTGAGAAGCAGACAGGAAAAAAAGTGCAGTTATTTCAGAAGCAGAAAAGGGGTGTCTTAGTTATGACAGATGGCCTGAGGAGCTGTAGAACTGAACAAGCTCTCTTCACTTTGATTTTCTGTCAGTTTGCTATGGGATTAACCACTTTGTATATGAGAAAATGGAAAAGATATAAAGTGATGTGAACATGAAATAAAACAAAACCTGCACTTATGAATAAATTCTAAACTCACCCCAAATACACAAAATAATGGAACTATTATATATTTTTTATTGAATTTATTGAGGTGATATTGGTCAATAAAATCACATTTTACTGACCAAATGTTTAAGTGTACAATTCTATAATACATCAACTATACATTGCATTGTTTACCACCCAAAGTCAAATCTTCTTCCGTCACCATATATGTATTTGACTCCTTTTACCTCCCAGCCCCCTTCCTTTTGTCTGTGTCTATGAGTTTTCCTTTATCTTGTTTGCTCCTATCTTGCTTTCAGCTTTATATCTCACATATCGGTAAAATCATATGGCTCATTACTTTTTCTGGCTGACTTATTTTGCTTAGCACGTCTATAGCCTTACCACCCTAAACACACCTGCTCTCTTCTGTTACATACTTTCAGCTACCTGTTGATGCACTCTCCCATTCTCTTTCATGACTAACACATCACCTCTTTTCTTATATCTTCTCACTCTTATTTCCTGACCTTGCTTCTATTTTCCTGAGGAAAGAGAAGCAATCAGAGGAGAACCTTCATAAACTCCTGCTGCGATTGCTATGAATCTACCTGCAATAGCAGCCACCCGCCCTGCCTTCACCTGGAGAAACCATTTTTGTTTTCTTTTTTTCCTCCAAAGAAGTTAACATATAACATTACATTCTCATTCTCTCTCTCTCTCTTTCTCTCTCTCTCTCTCTCTCTCTCTCTCTCTCTCTCTCTCTCTCTTTATATATATAAAGGTTTTTTACAGAGAGGAAAGGAGAGGGATAGAGAGGTAGAAACATCAATGAGAGAGAAACATCAATCAGCTGCCTCCTGCACACCTCCCACTAGGGATGTGCCCGAAACCAAGGTACATGTCCTTGAATGGAATCGAACCTGGGACCCTTCAGTCCGCAGGCCGACACTCTATCCACTGATCCAAACCGGTTTCGGCACATTACATTCTTATAAAAGCTCCCTATGTGATACTTGAGTTTAATTTTGTCATCATTCAAAATCATAAAGAACCTGTGCTGTCTAACACAGTAGCAACTAACTAGCCTCATGTGGCTATTGAGCATTGAAACTGAGGAACTCAATATTTTACTTTCATTAATGAAAGTTTAAAAACACAACATGTACTAATTTTTTATATTAATGGTGTTGAAATTATTATATTTTAGATACAAGGGGTTCACTAGAGCATGAAAATCAAATTCAACTGCTTTTTAAATTACTTTGCGGCTCACATTGTCTTTTTTGTTGGCCAGCGCTACTTTCGGATGATACATTTGGTTTAGTGATGTCGACTCCCTTCCAGACTGTTATTTGTCAAGCTGCTGCTTTGATCTGAAAGCCTTCCATGAACTTGGTTTCCTGGCAAAAGTTATTAGAAACCAAGTTCATGTTGCTTCCATTTACTAAGGTCAGGCATCAAGCTGCAAACGGCTCCAAAAACCTATCAATTATTCGCTTTTGTTTAAATATATATGCCCAAAGTTTATCCAAATGTTCGCGCTTGTTTATAAATTATAAATGTAGCTTGTCAGAGGCATTGCAAAAGCGGAGGGAGAGCGGCTCTCCTCCTTCCGGATGCCCGCAGCACATTGGTCTTTCTTCCATCGCAGCATCTGCCGAGTTGTATTATAATTTATCTGTTTCCTCCCACCAGATCTTGGGTTCCCTGAGGAAACTCAGTGTTCCATTTGCTGTTTGATGAATGAATGGGACGGATGAATAAACAGTGAGTAATGAGTGAATGGGGCTGTACAAAACAATCTAAGGCTCATCTGCTGTATTCAGGCTGGATGTAACTCAAGCCAAGTTATAAAATTCCAGGTATAAGTACCAGTTCCAAAGGTACAGAGTACTCCCCCATCTCCCGTTTATGGTATCTTTAATCTATTCCCCTTCTCTCTTTTCCCTCCCATAACCTCTCCCCTCTCCCCTCTGCTCTCTTCCCTCTCACCTGCCCCCTCTCCTCTTTCTCTCTCTCCCCCCGCACACAAAATGAGGCAGATGAAGTTTATAATGCATGGAACTGCATAATTTCCTAAAGGAATATAAGGGCCTGACTTGGTAAACTTTGCGATTTTATTTGAACTCTAAAATAAAACCAATCTGCATCAGTAGGCACATTCTTGCTCAGTGTTTTGATATCCGTTTTAGCTTTACAAGCCTACTGATGGCTATAATTTACTAAGTTGCCAGAGACACTTCAGATAGGAAAAAACCAGAAGCACGTGACCTCCCAGAGTAAATGTTGTGCCGGGAATTAAAGAGAAAGAAGAAGAAAGAAAGAGCTGTAACTGCAGAGTCATAGTAATAATTATCTCTAAAAAATACCCTGGAAAGCAAGGTTAAATAAGAATGAAAAGAAATCCGATCAATCTAGGTAGTAATAAAACCCAGATTAGTATGCTGTCGCTTCTAAATACAAAACAGTGTAGAAGTGGCAAAAGGAATAAACAGAACCTTTAAACCGTGAGAGGAGTTGGAGAAAAATGAGGTCCCAGTCCACAACCTGATGGGAAAATGCTCATCAAACTATGGGTAAATATCAGAGGACCAGGAAGTCTACTCTGCAATCAGGCCTTTGCCTTAGATTTCTAAGACCTTATGCCTTAGTATTTCTCTCCTTGCTAACCCATTTCCATTCTTCTGACCTCATCATCCACTTTCACTGAACTAGTGTTTATATTCTAGTTGTTTTCCAGGTAGGCCTAACTTTAATCAATAAAAACATCGACCCTCTTTTGGTAGGCTCGTGCCTCAGTCCAAAGGAACGCTGACTGCCATTACAACACTTTTTCTAACCTGAGTACAATCCACCGAGTTCAGCCTCGTTTCAAAGTCAAGTCGCTATTCCTTTCGCATGGAACACCCACTGCCTGCACGGTCTTATTTGCACCGTTTGCCCTTCACCTATAAAACTTAGGAATGACACTCAGTGGCAAGCAACAAAAGTTTACAAGCCTCAGTTCCTTGTTCTTAAAATACAGCTGTGCGAGCCTATGACCAAGAAGACATGTGGAAACCATTAAATCACATCGAATCTAATTTAAAGTTGGGTCCAAGCAAGGATATAATAAATCAGAACAACTGCAGAATTCTGCAGTCAGTGACATGCGCTGGGCTTCATCACTTGCAGAAAATATGGCAGGGATGCACTGAGAGCTGATCAGAGCCTGCACTTCCAATCTCCGGAACCAAAGTGAAGGGAGACCTCCCAGCCCAGGCCGTCCACCATGCTGGCCTCTGCTCCTCTGAAGGAGGTGGAGTCGCAATCAAAGAGCTGCTGAGCTCCGTTCCAGACACATCAAAGGTCAACCATCACAACACAGCCAGCCTTTCGGGTTACCGCCTGTCCGCGGTCAGGGTCGAGCTCTCCAACAATTGATCTTCCCATCTGCTGGAACTTAAGAAGACATTCGGCTCACTTCAATTCAAATAATCAGGAAGATATGTTCTTGGCACTCAGTCTCGTGATAAATAAATCAGCGAGCGATGTCCCTTTGCAATGTAAAAACATTTCAAAAGCTTCCCAAGTCACATGAATTACACAATGGGCCATGGTCCTTTGAAGAGGAAAATGGCACGGAGGCAGTCAGGTATCACAGAAACACACATCCAGCGTCTAATGTTCAGAAGACAGGTGTAAGCACGGGGTGGACTTGAGGCAAAAATGACATCTTGGTGTTCAGTGATTCTCCTTTCAGTAATTCTCCCCTTCTCTACTTCTTAGAGAATTTTATCCTTTTTCCTTCAAGGATTTTGTGCCTTTTTATCAGGACTTCATTTTTGCCCCATCAGATGAAGACATGGCCCTCGTCCCTGGTTGGGACAGATTCCTGGTCTCTCCTGAAGACGGCTCCCATGCCCCGGCAGGCAGTGTGGCTCAGTGGTGTTAGAGCATCGGCCTGTGCACTGGCCCAGTTTCCTTTCCAGATCAATGGTATATAAGGTTCCCCACCAGCACCTTCCCTCCTTCAGGGCGTGTGTAGGAGGTAACCAATTGATGTCTCTCTCATATCCCTGCTTCTCTTGCTCTCCTCTCTCCCCCTCATTTCCTCTCTTCCATTCTCTCTAAACAAAGATCAATGGAAAAAATATCCTCACTCACTGGGTGAGGATTAAATTTAATTTTTAAAAAAGATGGCTTCCGAGGTTGTTCAGGGGGAAGGAGCCAGGAGAGGAGAGCGGCAGGGACTAAGGAGGCCCTTATAGCCAATCACCATTTGCCTACTCAAGAACTAGGTATTGTTCCTGCTTGTTCTGTCTCTGGACCGGTTTTCTTTCTCCTCATAGTCCCTCTTCTGTGACCTTGGTGTTTACTCTGTGCAACTTACCCTACCACTAAAATCTCTTCCTTCCTTTCCACTCCAACACTCACACAGAGATTTTACAGGCTTTGAGGCACATTTGCTACTGGGCAATTGAAGGAGATTATAATGTTGGTACTTTTTATTCAATAAAATATATTTATACTGCTTATGTTATTTTAGGTCTTGACAAAAAAATTATCTATAGTATTATACTATACCATACCATACCATACCATACCATACCATACCATACCAAACCATACCCATACCATAGAGAGAAGATAAATGAGGATCTTAAAAAGTCAACATGAATATAGAAGGATGGAGACCTGGTTTAAAGTTTGCATGAGGGAACCTGAGGGAGTTAGCTGGTGACTGCACCAATATTCAACGCTGCCACATGCCTCCAAAGAAAGTCCACCTCAGCTCTGAACACTGAAACATCACTCTAAGCCAGGGGGCCTCCAGGTAGTATCCGACGAAGGCCAGTGCTATCCAGACTCTAACTGGTGTCAGTTCATGCCTGGGGTATCAATTGGTTTCTGGAAGGAATTTGTACATCTGAATGGGTCATTGGACAAATAATACTCAAAGTTAACACCAATACCAAGTCTCTACAAATTCTTCTTGAGAGTTTTTCAAAGCCTAAGAAATGGCTTCTGTAGAACCACTCCTGAGCAATTGGGATTAAGAAACTTTCATTTCCTTTACATCCACGTGGTTGAAATGAGCTTTATAGTGTTTTCTAGGGAGTCCTGGTTTTAGGTTAAGGAGCACTCTCCCAAGGAAAATATTTCGCTCTCCATCTTTACCATCATCTAAAAATTGACAAAATTAGACGCAGTACTTATTGCTGGGAACAGACCAATCTCTCGGTTGGTTACGTAGTAAATATGGAGTAAATGCAGGCATCATAGGTCAGTGGATTCCTCGTCTTCAATGTTATTTTGTCACATGTGAGTGCAATATTTACTCTGCAATGACTCACGGGTTTAACTGTGAGAACAACTCCCACACATGCACACTTTGAATAGAAAATCAAGTAATTTTCCATCAGAATCCACACCCACCCCACTCAGTCTGAATATTCTTCTTTGAAAAGCAATCCTGCAGCCCTAATACCCTTCTATACTCTTTGTCCTTTGAAGTACACACGAAAGATCATTAAGAAATCATCCAGGAATTTGCTTCTGGACAGGACAGCAGGATGGATGGATGGCCGGAAAAGAGCCAAGAATTCCCTCTCCGAGACCTCCATTCCCTTATCTCAGCCCCCATCCTTCATTCGCTGAAGATACAGGATTCTTTGGCCCTCAGAGAATTCATCACTCTGAAGAAAACTCTAGCAGCAAACTAAAGTTTTAATTCTGACAATAAAGACCACTGAAACACCTCCTACATATACAACTGTAGTATAAACACTACCTTTCAGTCTCATAATATGCACCTTGTTCTCATCTCTCCAAGGAGTTGGTAAGGTCACACTCATAAGTGTGAGGTCATACTTTGTCCTCCTCTTAGCTTACCACACTAAGCAGCAAGAACATGCGCTTGAGCAAGGGAGCAATTTGTTGTTTAAAATTAACTTTGTTCTTTGCTGCTCCATAATTTTAGGAGAGCCATCACTCTAAATGATGGAGGTAAAAGTCCAAGTCAAAACCTTTAAGGAACAACTTTATTTCATTGAGATGGAGACCAGCCATTGACTACATCTGTCTTTAATGCTCTACTTTCATACTCTAAAGCAAAATACAAAGAGAGATTATCTAAATCAACTTAATTGGAAAAGATTAAGGAGGCTAATTAATTCAATATATAGAGGAAAAGTAGCACAGTGATTAAGAGACAGTGGCATTCTAACCAATGGACACAGACCACAGGCGGGTGAGGGCATGAGTGTGGGGATGGGGATTAATGGGGGAATAAGGACACATATGTAATACCTTAATCCATAAAGAAATTTTAAAAAGAGAGAGAGAGAGTGGCATTAAGTACCTTCAGTTTATTTTTGTGTGTCTTTGTCAGTCTTCACCTGAGAATGTGGGAGCAAGCCTGCAACCAAGAATTGAACCTGGACCCTTCAATCTAAGGGTCAGTACTTTATCCATTGAGCCAAACAGGCCAGGGCACTACCGTCAGCTTTGAAATCAGCCTTGCTACTTGCCATTTTGGTGACCTGAGTAAGCTTGAGAATTTACATTTGTAAAAACCAATTTTTCTATGTGTGGGTTTAAATGAAGAGAACGAGCATGTGTTCCATAACTGGTGTTCATTTATGGTATAATTATCTAGTGATTATTTCCCTTATAGGGACTCTGCAGCACTAGAGGTAATAGTAGAAATCTATATATATAAAATCTTAAGCGAATGTTATGACCGAATGACCGGTCAACCAGTCGCTATGACATGCACTGACCACCAAGGGGCAGATGCTCAGCACAGGAGCTGGCCCCTGGTGGCCAGTGTGCTCCCACAGCGGAAGCATCCCTAAGCCAGAAGCCGGGCTCATGGCTGGCAAGTGCAGCTGCAGCAGCGGGTGAGGATTTAAATAAATAAATAAAATAAAAAAATAAAATAATGATTAGGTTTTTAAAGGTGTCTTTTATATCATCAAGTAAAGCCAGCTTCATATGGCATTCATTTACTCAACAGCCATTTAAATCCATTCTGCTGTGGACACTACTTCATCCCATCAGATGCTCAATAAGAGCTACATCATTAGTGCTTCAAGAGATCATGGGAGAATAGCAAAGCATAAAAAGTGCATAAGAGACCAATATAATTTCTTTCTTTAAAATGTATTTTTATTGATGTATTTTTAGAAAGAGAAAAAGGGAAGTGGGGAGAGGGAGGGAAAGGAGAGGAAGAGGGAGGAGAAGAAGAAGGAGAGGGAGAAATATTGATGTGAGAGAGAAACAGCGACTGGTTGCCTCTGGCATACACCCAACTGGGGATTGAACCCAAAACCTGGGCATGTGTCCTGACCAGGAATTGAACTGGTGACCTTTGGTGTACTGACAACACTCAATCAATAAAACCACACAGGCCACGGCACAATACAATGTCTTATTCCCACATCCATGTACAGGACTGAAATTTTTATGTAAAGATTTTTTTTTCCAGAGAATTTGGACATCCAAAGTGGCAGAGAATATTTTATGTTGAATAACATAAAAGTAAATTATAATTAAGTATCAAGATAATGACTGGAAAAGAACACCATGGTATAAGAGGAAAGAAATGAAGTATAGTAGTGAAGAGAATGATCAGAATAAATTTAGTAAAAGAGAAAAATAGTCAAGGGATGGCTATATAAAATCTATTTAGATATTTATTGAATATAATTCAATTTAGTAATAATTTTAAAACTAGGGGTATGCACAATATAATGATGACTGAACCTTATCTGGAATACCAAACTTTGGGTTTTTCAATATATGCCTCAATTATACTCAGACCATATACAGTTCTTACATCATTCACCCAACAGTAAAACTAAAGCATGAAACTTCAAAGTCTAATTTGGACTCTTAACAAGAAGCAACCAATGAATGCATAAATAAATGGAATGATAATTTGATGTCTCTTTGTCTCTTTCTCAAATCCGTAAAATAAGAAAAAGATGATTCCTAATTATTCTCAGAGAAGGGACTCAGCAAGAACAGGGGTCAGCAAACATCTTCAGCACAGGGTAGCGTGATAAACATCTGAGGCTGTGTGGGCCCAAAGATTCTGTCACAACTACTCAATTCAGCCACTGCTGCCTGAAAGCAGCCCACTGGCAATGCATGAATGAATGGTGATCCATCCCAATCCCAGATCTACTGCTCAATTCATTCAGCACTAAAGTGAGAAAAAGAAGTTGTACCTGAGCAGAAACATCCTATCTAATAAAAAAAGTAATGTGCAAGTTTACCGTACCTCCACTACAGCCACCAGCCATGCCCACCAGCCAATCAGGAACACGTATGCAAATTAAACCAACCAAGATGGCTGCAGCCACAGAGTGAACAGGAGGCTTGGGTTTCCCCAGCAATGGAGGAAACTAGGCTTCCTGCATACCCTGGCCAGCCCACGCCTCTGCTCAAGGCTACAAAGTTTCAATTATAGAAGATAAATAAATCCCAAATACCAGGGCCTCCAGTTGGGTCACTGGGGAACATGGCCAGCCTGCAAACCACCACAGGTCCCTCTCCCAGCCACCCCACACCCCAAAGGAACCCCCACCCTGACCCGGTACACCCTTTAGGGCAAACCAACCAGTCCCAAACCGTGCACCAGGCCTCTATCCTATCTAATAAAAGAGTAATATGCAAATTGACCATCACTCCAACACAACAGATGGCTGCTCCCAGGCGGACACAAGATGGCCACCACAAGATGGCCAGCAGGGGAGGGCAGTTGGGAGGGAACAGGCCTGCAAGGCAGGGCAGTTGGGGGTGATCAAGCCTGCAGGGGAAGGCAGTTAGGGGTGACCAGGCCTGCAAGGGAGAGCAGTTAGGGGCAATTAGGTTGGCAGGGGAGCAGTTAGGCATCAATCAAGCTGGTAGGGGAGTGATTAGGGGTTGATAAGGCTGGCAGGTAGAAGCAGTTAGGGACAATCAGGAAGGCAGGCAAGTGAGCAGTGGGAGCCAGCAGTACTGGGTTGTGAAAGGGATGTACGACTGCCCATTTAGGCCCCAGATCAGGCCTAAAAGGGCAGTCAGACATCCCTTGAGGGGTCCCAGATTGGAAAGGGTGCAGGCTGGGCTGAGGGACACCATCCCCCATGCATGAATTTCGTGCACCGGGCCTCTAGTCTACACTAATAAAAGAGAAGATGCAAAGTGACCGTACCTTCATGATGCCCACCAGCCAATCAGGAGTAAATGTGCAAATTAACCCGACAAAGATGTCGGGTTAATTTGCATACACAGGTGCCGAGGAGCCAGAGGCGGAGCAGGACACACTGCCCCAGCCACTCCAGGCCTTTGAGCAGCTTGGGAAGGCAGGAAGGCAGCTCCAAGGCAGAACAAAAGTGGTGCCAGCAGCCAGGGGAAGGAAGGGCCATTCTTGCACAAATCTTTGTGCAGCAGGCCTCTAGTCAATAATAGCTTCTTTTGAGTATAATGATAAGTAAAATCAGCTAAAAGTATATTATTTTTCCCTTCCCTAAAAAATGAAATGAAATTGAAAGCAAATACTCACCTGAACATATAGTTCCCTCAGTTCATACTGAAATTTCTTGGGATCTGTGGTAACAGTCACTGGGCCAATTTCTGCGAAGATAAAAATGACATAGGCAAATAAATCACAATTAACAGCATAAAAGACTTTCGCATAGCTATTTCTTCATTTATAGCTATCAATAAATAACTTAGAGTTTGCATTAAATTATGCATACCTAAAAGAGTAGGTTTTTAGCCTTGCAAAAGGCAAATGATCAGTCAAAAACGTCACAAGACAAAGAGTCAGGAGACCCCAGTGTCAGTCCCCTTTTACTCTCCTGGGTCAGTAAATATTTACTGAACACCTATGTTGTTGTTGGATTTTAAGTGAATCACTATTTATCCTATGATTCTGTTTCCTTAACTATATACTGTAAATGTGTGTGCAGCCTTTCTGAAAGTCCAAACTCATTTCAAATAAATAAAAAGTTGAACACTAAACAAGAACAAAATAAGAACAAATACCCTTCAATACCTATTCCAAAGGGTTTTTTAAGAACTTGCAGAAGCAAAGATATGAGGACATTAAAACTTCAGGAAAATGTCTCTCTCATTTTCTTCCCCATGGCTGGGATTCATGTCCATCATTACCTCCATTCTTCTAAGCTAACTGTAACCACCATGAGCACCTCTGGGGTGCTGCCACTCTCCTAACTGCCCTGATGTACTGCAAACATCACTGCTTCACACAGGAGCAGGAGGCAGCCACAGCATTTGCTGGAAAACCAGGACCAAAATTCAACGAAGAGAAGAAGTCCAGGTACCAGGGTGACTTGAGTTAGCAATATTATTTTAGGACATACCATGTCTGTACTAACATTTTATCTCTTTTTAAGGTAAAATCAACCTTTAAAATAGACAAGTCAAGAGGGAGAAACCAAGATTGCGGCATATGTGAACACCTAAACTGCCGCCTCGCATAATAATATCAAAATTACAACTAAAAGACAAAAGGACACCATCCAGAACCACAGGGAAACTGGCTGAGTGGAAATTCTACAACTAGAAGGAAAGAAGAAAGCACACTGAGAATCAGAGGAGCTGCAAAAGGCTGAGGTACGGAGGCACGCAAGCATGCAGAGAGGACGAGTGGCTGATTGCACAGGTGGCTGAGAGCACTGTTGGCTTTCTAAAGCGGGAGGGAGATGAAAACTCCAGTTCCGGGCGAGTTTCTGGGAACCCAGAATCATGCGGGGAGAAACTGGACTGTCTGGCAGCAGGCGAAACTCCAGAGCAGCTTTCTCTGAGAGGTGCTTAGAGTGATTATTGGGGGACAGTGAGACCCAGGGCAGTGAGACCTCATAGGGCAGGGCTGACGGGAAGCCAGGGCTGTCTGCTCCTCCCTGAGACTCCACCCCATCCAAACTGTGCACAAAGGCTTTTGTAATTTTGAAAGTCTTAACCCACAAGGTGTCTCCAGCACAGAAGTTCTCCCAGCATACACACAGTTGATTCTCACAGCCAATTGGGAGGTAAATTCCTCCCAGTGATACCAACAAGAATCAAGACTTAATTACAACAAGGCTGTACACACAGTCCACAAAGGGGTGAACCAAGAGTGTCCACCTCAGGTAACTGGGGAGGCTGAGCCACTGAGCTTTATAGGACACCTAGCACACAAAGCTACTTTACCAACTCAGGGAAGCAGCGAAAATGTAGAGACAAAAAACAAATAGATCACAAAAGAAAGAAATGGAGGAAAGCAAACAATGGGATGTAGAGTTCAAAACCACGGTTATAAGGTTTTTCAAGAATTTCCTAGAAAAAGTTGATAAATTTAGCGAGACCCTCAAGGATATGAAAAAGGACCAACTAGAAATTAAACATACACTGACTGAAATAAAAAATATTATACAGAGACCTAATAGCAGACTAGAGGAATGCAAGAATCAAGTCACAGATTTAAAATATAAAGAAGCAAAAACCACTCAACCAGAAAAGAAAAAAGAAAAAAGAATCCAAAAATTGAAGATAGAGTAAGGAGCCTCTGGGACAACTTTAAGGGTACCAACATCAGGATGGGGGTACCAGAAGAAGAGAGAGAGCAAGATACTGAAAACTTCCCCCACCTGGTGAAAGAAATAGACTTACAAGTCCAGGAAGTGCACAGAATCCCAAATAAAAGGAATCCAAAGAGGACAATACCAAGACACATCATAATTAAAATACCAAGAGCAAAAGGCAAAAAGAGAATATTAAAAAGCAGCAAGAGAAAAACAGTTCATTACCTACAAGGGAGCACCCATACGACTGTCAGCTGATTTCTCAATAGAAACTATGGAGGCCAGAAGGGAGTGGCAAGAAATATTCAAAGTGATGAATAGCAAGAACCTACAACCAAGATTACTATACCCAGCAAAGCTATCATTCAGAATTGAAGGGCAGATAAAGAGCTTCACAGATAAGCAAAAGCTAAAAGAGTTCATCAACACCAAACCAGTATTATATGAAATGCTTAAAGGTGTTCTTTAAGAAGAGGAAGAAGAAGAAAAAGGTAAAAATAAAAATTAGGCACAACAAATACACATCTATCAACAAGTGAATCTAAAAATCAAGTGAATTGAAAATCTGATGAACAGAATAAACTGATGAATATAATAGAATCGGGGGCATAGAAAGGGAGTGGACTGACAATTCTCAGGGGGAAAGGGGTGAGGGTGGTGCAGGGAGAGACTGGACAAAAATCATACACCTATGGATGAGCACAGTGGCGGGGAGGTAAGGGCAAATGGGAGGGGAGCTAGGAGGAGAAAAATGCAGAACAATGGTAATAATCTGAACAATAAAGATTTATTAAATTTTAAAAAATAGACAAATCAAAAGTGGCCCTTATAGGTATTAAAAATTTTCCCCCAGGAAATACCAATATATTAAAACAATTCATCTGAGTATCATATACAGAGGTATACCGGCTTAAATTCCCAGGGTAGATTAAAAAAATTTTCTATTACATCTAATGAATCTATTACAAAACTGTAATATGTAACCACAGTACAAAATTATAGAAACACTTAACATTTAGTTTTTACAAGACATTTTCTAGCTTCCAAGGGACACAGTTAGAAAAGGATTTTGTTCAAAGAATAACAATTAATTACCCAGGCTTTCTATAATGAGCTCAATGTGATACAAAAACAGGCTGTAGGATTGTAGAGGCAAAAGAAGTGAATTGGAAAAGAAGCACAATTGGTCCACCATAACCTATGTAATTTTTCTTTTTAGAAATTACAGGCAAAAAAGTGCCTCCATCCTTCAGACTGAGGAGACACCTTGCAGTATGCGAAAGGAATGGAGACGAGATTGGAGGAATGGAGATGAGATTGGAGGAACGGTGAAAATGCAAACATCTACATTCCATGCAGAGCGGAGCAGTCGTTAGCTGTGCAAAAGTCACGTCTTGAGTATATGGAAAATCGGCAAAGCCTACTCCCTCAAGACTAAACAAAGGCATACTTTGCGAAGGAATGCCAAACAGTGAAGAACATGCCAGGCACTTACACTGACATGTAAATTGTCAGCAGGAGTGTTAAGCCAAGCTCCCATGTTGCTACATGGCATAATACAGAAATAATTCTGGAATTCAAAACTCAAGCAGTAGAAAGGAATACAAAATATGCTAGGGAGAAAAAAACACACAATTACAGAACAATGAAAAGTGCATACATGCAGGAGCATTCCCTTTAGTAACAATTTTTAAAAATAGCTCTGGATGTATGCCTGGTTCTTCAAAAATGGAAACCAAGAAACACTATCAGAGTAAGAGGACCGGTTATCCTTCATTCAGTTTTCCAGAGACTCCGATATCCACCTGTGTTCAACAAACATAGGCAATCTCTCCTGCAGCTCATTTATAAACATTTTTTGCAAACCACACAGACAGTGAGATAAATCTTTGATCAGTTATGAGAAACACTCAGGGAGAGGTAAAGACTTGTGGAGTTGCCATATCCTTCCAGCTGGAAGTGTCCCTTCCAACTCTTTTCAAATGAATGATCTGACTACTTGGCAGAATGGCCCTCCTCCCTTCGGGACTTGCTTCCATCCCAGGCTTTGTCTTCTCTTAGCAGAGCCCCGTGCCAGTCCTGTCATGAGCAACTTCCCCTTCTCTTCCTTTTTGCTCATGTTGGTTTCATCCCCTGCCAAGCCTTTGATGACACTCAGCAGGTACAACTCTGTCCTCCCTTCCTGCCTGAACACGGTCCTCTGCTGCCTACAGAATTACAGGAGAACTCTCCAACGCATTCCAGGCCCTCTCTTCTGCTAAGCCAGTCTTCCAAATTCGGCAACACCCTTGACTGCATGAAGCTACTGTGCTTCCTTACCACCCCCATGATCGTCCCCCCCACTGTCTTTCGTCTGCCCATACACCTCTCATTCTAGAAAGCCTGATTTAATAAGTCCTATCCTCTTGATGGTGTTGCCTTTTCTCCAATTTGCTTTAATGTTGTTTTGAGAGTATTTGTTAATAAATACATGGGAAGAAGGAAGGTGTGTAACATGTAGCAGAATGTAGAGATCGTTTCCACTTCATTCGATTAATTTTACCTCATTGTTTATAAAGAAAACACACCAAATAACAATAAAACAACTATTCATCTCCAAATGGAATCATTGAAATAGACGAAGAATTAAAGATCATCTGGTTTAATTCTCTTTTCTGCAGACAAGAAAACGTGAGGTCCAGAGAAGAGGAAATTGAAAATTGTTGGCGGTGAAGAAAGAGGTTAAGATATCTGAAAACATTTCCACACTGTGTAACCTGCACAGCTGACTAACATTTCCTGTTTCCCAGGATCTCCATTCTGTCAATGACCATATCACCACTAACTTTCTCCTCCTTCCCTCTGGACCACGGGCAGGCTGGGCCACGGATGGGTCCAGATGCCTAATATGATGCACTCAACATCCAGAATTCTTTATTGTCACATGTCTGGACATTATCTTTAACAGACAAATGAAATCCCTCTTGCCTAGATACTATAACTAAACACACAAACAAACCTCACTGGAAAATTCCTTCTACAATCTATTTAGCAAACATATATGGAGCATCTAGTAAATGTGGTTGCCACTGGTAACAAGGATGAAGAAACATGAACCTTGCCCTCAAGCCCTGATGGTCTGGTGCAGAAGATAAAATTGTAAATATGTAATCACAGAACAATGCAGCAAGTGCAGAAACATAAGTATGGATAAAATAGTATGGGAGCACTAAGTCCTTTAAAGAATGTGTTATTTTTTTTCTGTTTTGTTTTAGAAGGCAACAAAGGAGAATTCAAAGAGGAGATGAAAATTGAGGATTTCAAATGGAAGAAAACAAATAAATTCTTTACCATGCTAATCTCTTTTTAAATTCTACATACCAAAAAGTTTACAAGGTAATCCTATATTCTATCAAATGATTATTACCTAAAACTCTATTGGCAAGTATTGTTTACAATTCACAACACTTGGTGAACATATAGAGGGACTCCCTCTGAGCCTTACAACAACCTCATGAAAAAGGAAGAACAGACAAAATTCATAAACAACTGAAGGTTGGGTGTTAAATTAAAGCCGCCCAGTCCCTTTGAGGCTAGCACAGGACTCTGTGCCTGTGGCGTGGGGGCATCTACCACATGAGACTAGCTGATACTTCAACTGCCAATGCTTTTGTGTCTCCCTCACTTGGCTGTCAGCAGAAGATGAATGGGCTCAATGTACCTACAGTAGGCTCTGTATCAATAAATCTATCAAGATGGAAAGCAGGGAGACAAGGAATAAAAAACAATGGAGGTTAAACCCACATCCTTTTTTTTTTTTTCATTACACCATGGAGCCTCCATGCTACTACTTAAGACGGTGTTCCGGGATCACCCAGTAGCCAACCAACACTTTTCCGTTTCCTCTGTTAACCAAGGTGGTTTGTTCCTTACTTTAACCAGGCTATTAATGTCAGTAATCAACAGACAATTTTCCACACGTAGCAAATCTTTAAAACAAAAGAAACGTTAAGATAACATGTATTATTACACATATGAGAAATGCCTTATTCTTCTGAAGACTACTTGTTTTAAGAAACATTTTTATTGATTTCAGAGAGGGAGAGAGAGAAACATCAATGATGAGAGAGAATCATCAACTGGCTGCCTCCTGCACGACTCCCACTGGGGATCGAGCCCACAACCTGGGCATGAACCCTGACCAGGAATGGAACCGTGACCTCCTAGTTCATAGGTCAATGCTGAACCACTGAGCCACACTAGCTGGGCCAGAAAATCACTTTCGATTAAAAACAATAACTGAAACTCTAAGGGAAGTCTTTCCTCTTTTCATTAATTTGTTATTTAATGAAACTAAGGAAGCCTTTCCTTTTTTACATTAAGTTTGTTATTGCCCATTTCCTAGCGATTTATCAGATGCTTGAATTTTTTTCCAGAATCTCAGCCATTGTTCTCTTAATCTGAGCCGCTGGATTGTATTTGAGAAAATAATGGAAAGAAATTCACAAGGTCATACAGTCCTTTCTTTCACTGCTTCACTTGGCAAGATCAATATCCACTTGCTCATTTCCTATTTCCTTTCCATGAACAGACTTCTGCTCCTTATAGTTTTTCTTCACTCAAAGTGGTTCCTTGAAAATATGTGGAAGATTTATTGCTATTTGTGGGGCGCGAAGCACTATGTGTAAATGATTTTATAAAAATGCCCAAATGTTCTTCGTTGTTGTTTTTTAAAGTATATATTTTTGGTCTTATATTTATAGTTACACATATATACACGAGAAGTTAAAATAAGACCCTCCCCCCTAAGCTGCATTATAAACAAACCAATTATATTGTAAAACATAGAAGAAGCAAAGAAATATATAATCACAGGACCTGCCTTGATGGAAATGTAAATATAGTTGAAATCTTGCAAAATATCAAGCTATGAAAAGTTTAAGAATCTACTCTAGCCTCTGAGAATAGCCAGATGACAAGAGGTAGAGGGGCAAGCAAGTTTTCTCACAGAGAGACCCTGAGCTCTTGGGAAGCACACCGTAGAGGCATCAAAGAAGAGAAGAAGCCGAGACCGGTTTGGCTCAGTGAATAGAGCATAGGCCTGTGGACTGAAAGGTCCCAGGTTCGATTCCGGTCAGGGGCATGTACCTTGCTTGCGGGCACATCTCCAGTGTGGGGTGTGCAGGAGGCTGCTGATTGATGTCTCTCTCTCATCTATGTTTCTGACTTTCTACCTCTCTCCCTTCCTCTCTGTAAAAAAATCAATAAACTATATTTAAAAAAAAAGAAGAAGAGATGAAGTATGACTGGAACTTACTGGTTCACAGAGGGTGGCATCCCAGCACAACAATTCCAGACACTGGGACATGGCCCACTCAGAAGTCCCTTCACTGAGCTAAATCTTAACAAGTTCCACTTGCTAAAACTCCTACTCGCAGTCAATTAATTTAACACAAATCAGTTACGATGCTTTCTATGGGCGAAGTTGCTAAGCATAAACACACACATTCAAAGCATTAACGTTATCTAAATGAAAATTGAAAAATTCTATTTCCTGCTTCGAGGTGCTACAGAAAGTCAGATAAATATCTTTACTTTTACTGTTTTCAATTTAATCTACAGGACACACGTCCAGATTTCTCTCTTCTCCGTTCAATTATAATGTTGCTGTCCAGCACCATTTTTAAGCGATCTGCATCTAATCCACAAAAACAGGACTGTTTCCTGACTCGGAGCTGGGACGACGCCAAGTATATTTCAGGACTCATTTAATTGAGTGCATTCCTACACACATTAAACAGGTAATTTTCAAGACCACTTACAGGCCCTTAATGATTGTTTTGACATGAAGTGATGAATTTGGTGTGTTTTATAAAATCCAGGTCAATGATGAATTCATGCATAGCCTGTTGGCTAATAGTGATTAAATAGCATTCTGCTCCACCATCCAAGGAGATTATTCATTTAACAATGAGTTGTGTGATAACCTGAAACAGATGCAATTTAACAAGACTGCAGATGATAGATGTACAACGAGTGCAAGTCATCCCGCTTGGACTGCTGAACAGGATGCAGAAGAAGCGTGGACACCAATTCAGCAATGCTACACGGTTGTTTAGAACAGGAAGCAGAGGGGAATGCCTTCGTAATGGACACGGGACTTTTAGGTACACGGCTAGGATGTTATTGCTTAGACTGGCCTTTGGCCAGGCCTGCAGCCAGCACTCTTGCAAAAACAGCCGTGGGATCGTTACTGACCAGCGAAGCTCAGGCTCTCGGTTTTGCCTGTAGTTTTACATACAAAACGGTATTTTAACATCAAAACATACCTATGCACCGATGAGGTATATCCTCAGAGAGATAAGAAAACGTCCTATTTTAAGGCATGCTATTTAATAAAACTGAGTTAACGGTTCTTTCCAATGTGTTCAAGGTACCCTGAGAGCAAACAGGAAGAAAACTGATACTATGTATAAGAACGTTTTTCAAATTTAAATAATGATATTCTAATATAAACATGTTTTACATTTTAAGAAAACATTAGAATTCATTGCAAAGTGTTCACTGTTCTCTTATGCAATTCTTTAATGGTCTTCCAAATAAATCTAGACATCAGTGAGGGATGAAGAAACAAAGAGTTATGAAAGGAGAGTTAAAATGTTGTTGAAGAAGAAAAAATAGGTTTGTAAATCCTTAGAAAAGAGTCATTAATATTGTGGAAGTTTCTGCATATTAGGCAAATAGACTTAACTTCAGCCCTGCTTGTTTCCACAACTAAACAAATGTATGCAGTCCTCTGATCATGCTTACAGGAAAAATACAATTCAGTGGTTCAAAACCATATTTATGAAGTAAATATTTTTTTAAAATATGGGAAGTGGAGACACTATTAAAAATATAACAGATGCTATTATATGTCTCCTCTCTCTGTGTGTGTGATAATATATGAATGGTTTCCCCTAAATACTTGCATGCATTCATTCAACAAACAGGCAATATATCGTTAAGGTTAGTTCAAGTTGGCAGGAGCTCAAGCAAGCAAATGCCCTGAAACTGAGTCACATATCCAGGTGTGTCTTACGGGCTGTCTGCACGGACTTCTGACCACTGACTGCAGTAGCACAAGGTCCTGCTCTCATTAACCTCGCCCTGGGGTTAACGCTTGGCAATCGCTGTCTTGAAATAATTCTATCTTTGTTATCTGCGTTCTGTAAGTGACGGTCCATGGGACAGTGGAACATGCACTTTGAGTGTGGCGATTTGGCTCCTGTGTGGTTCTGCCTCTCACCAGCTTCTGGGGACAGGTTCTCAGCCACCTGTTCGCCTACCCCAGATAACCCCGGTCCTACCCAGCAGCCCCGGGTCTGCTTCTGCCAGCTGTCACCAGCCGCCATCCGCTCTGGCAGGGACCTGGACGTGAGGGTGGAGCTGCTGAGACGAGGAAGCCAGAGCACCGGCCAAGGCCAGAGGCCAAGTCTCAGCCCTCGGCCAGGCCAAGCCTTTCCGCAACTCCTAATCCAGATACCAAGCGCGGCCGGCGCGGAGGTCTGAGATCCCCAGGGGGGTCGCCTATCTGCCAAGGGGCAAGGCAGTGGGGCCATGGGAGAGGAAATGTCTGGCTCAGCTTCAGCAGATTCCCGTCCAGGTAGAGCACGGTGCTTGGTCCCACGCCTGGCGGTAACCCTGCAGCCCACCTGGCCAGAGGCCAAGTTCAGCTGCATCCCAGAGCGAAGACCTCAGAGGCCACGGCAGGCCACCGTGAGTCCGCACTTGGTCCATGGGCATCCTGGTGCCCACAGGCACTCCCTCCCAGGCACCATAGCATCCTCAGGGATCTTATCGTCCTTGCAACACTGTGGCTTAAAACCACCAGCCTGGACCATTTTATTTTGAGAAATGCCAGTTCCAAAGGCAAATATCAGAGCATTTAACTCATAGAGATTTGCCCAAATTACACATTCACACTTCATGTGTGATGCCAGACGGTGCTCAGCTGTCCAGAAGAGACCCACAAACCAGGGTTACAGAGGCTGAAAGAGAAACTGCTCACTTACAACCCCAGCAACAGTGTAATGCCCCAGGTTTAACATGACTTGGAATTATGTAGCACTGCTTATGGAAAAGCATGAGATTTTTTTAATGGAAAAAAAATGGTTATATAAAGAATATTAAAATAGATGCATGCTGGCAAGTTAATTTGTGGATTTAATATATGACAAACCTCAAAAATAATTATTTCTTGCTTATGTGTGTTTTAAAATATTTAGCAACAATATACTTAAATTTATTTTGAACAGGACATGGGCAATTTATATCAATGAAAACTGACAAGACAGAAAAAAGTCATTACAAACACCAGTAACTATGGGGATAGAATTGTGGTATACAAATAAATGTCATAAATAGAAAAGAATGAAAAATCTATAGACACACTGTATCTGAAGGCAAGGAATATAAAACAGGATTATTTAATTTAAAATATTTAACTTGAATTCATATTTCACAGTATTGAACCAAAGAAGCTCCAAGAGGATTAAGAGGTTCAATATAATCATGACGATTATTTAACTGAATCTAAATTAGAATTTAGGACACATAGATAGAAGAATAACATCCTCCTTTTTAATGTAATAAAGAAAGCACAAGGGAAAATACAGATATAAATATATACAACCAAATGAAAATATAAAAATCAAATTAAAATAAAGCCAGATTTGACAATATTTATCATCAATTGAAGCAGGTTAAAATCTTTACTATCCAAAGAGATCATTCCATTTATTTAAAAATAATAATAAATTACCAATCAGTAGATAAAAGGAAATTTCATTGACATAAAGAAAAGAGACCAGGAGCAAATGTTCATCTCTAGTTAGAATGAAAGAGATGCAGACTGCAGCAAATCTGAAGTGCCTTACAAGGCAGAGCACAATTTCTTAAAGATTATCACTGAAATCAGAATCATAGTAAACCTGGAATATCTATACTGTTGCTAACGTGATAAGTGGTTGCCACTTTTGTGAATTTACCATAGTTATATGTATTATGGGTGTGAGCCCTAAAATTATATTGTGATAAAGTCATTGCCTCCTTTGTTATAATTCACTGAAAATAAAGACATTGCTATTACTAGTATACCAATAAATGTCAAAGTAGAGATATGATTAAAAGCATATGATTCTCTAACTAATATTACACAACAATTAAACCATTATTCCATGTATACACACAAGTAAAAGTTTATCATATAATAGTAAATGAATAGGCGAGACAGAATCGTATATACACTTTGTTGTAACTATCTACAAAGACAGATATGCATAAGAACAAATTCTAAAAGGTCACACCAGGTTAAAAATTAGTATTTAGAATAGGTAGATAGGCAGAGTACTTTTTTTCTTCAAATTTTTTAAATTATTGTACTTAAACTTTAAGAAGAGAGGAATTTCACATAGTCACATACAGGCTTGAAGTTTGCTCATGAATTTTGGCTGCATGTGGTTCTTAATTGGTTTTCAATGGCCGCTAGGAAAAGGCATAAAAGTACATGTTTCTGGGCATAGGCAAGACAACCGGGAAATCGTTGATTTGAGACATCATCTGTTAATGCTGTGAGGTGAAACATTCTCGGTATTCAGGAGGTAATCAAAAACAGTCATTATCTGGGTATGGTGTTCATTTTCAACCCTCTCACTTCAAGCTTTCATCTTTCTTTTAAGTGCACAACTCTGGCAATGTCATCTTCCTACAGTTAGTCTTTATTGAACATACAAAGAATTCCTTTCGACTGAATGAAAGAAAAAACTCAGACTCGTAACACTGAGGGTCAACCCCAGTCAAACATGTGGGTTCCCTTCTGCTTGTTACCGATGTTTATTTTCTCTCCGTACTCTTGCAATGATGTGTGTCTGTTCACACACACAGTATCCGCCTTCAAAGAAGAAATACTGGAAGCATGAAGTACCCAGTATGACTGTTAAGTACTGAACACAAACTGGAATCATCATTTCATTCATTTTGAATTTAAATGCATCTCCTAAAATGAGTAAGTTCAGAGGAATCACCTAGTTGGGGACCAAAAGTATCCCAGATTTGGAAGTTACCAATGTCTCCTCAAGGTCCATGGAGTTCATTACTTGGTTCCAGTGTCAATCTTCTCCAAGGCATTTTTAAGCCAAGACGCATCATGCCCGCACCCGGTCATGGAAAGCACCCACATAGGAGCCACCCCACCCCTCTGTCCCCAAGTCACCCAGGCACAGCTGCACTTGCAAGGAAAGGCCTGTGCGTCCCCACAGACACCAGGAGGTTGTGGCGCAGAGCCAACCCTTTCCCCAAACTGCAGACAAGCAACGAGAGGCACCCTGCATTTCTCGGGTATCACCGTCCTCAGTCCTTTCATCTCCACCGGGTTTCAACGCCCCTGCTCCAAGTTCCCAGGCTTCTCCGCTTCACTCTGAAGAACATTCCAGTCAGCTGATTATATCAAGCCTTCCCCGCAAACCTGAACTCCCAAAGGCAGCGGCTGTTTCTCTGTTGTACAATCTGTACTCAAACCAAAACGCCATAATTAACATGGGCTGTACAGGCATCCCTGAATCACAACGAGCAGAGACACTGAAAGGGCACTATTTCCAAGTGAAGTCCCCAACCAAACTGACTGGGTTAACGAGGTTCCGGACCCCACCAGCAAAGCTGCAGAGAGAGAGGAAGAGTGGCATTTGCTGTGGAACTGTTCACGCACACGGCCCACAGTTTTACTAACTGTTTGACCTAAGAGGCAAGTCTACTGCTTTGGTTAAGAGTTCGGGCATGGTAATCAAAACTACCTGGATTAGAATCAAGGCGCTGCCACGTATTGGTGTTTTGCTTTTCGTTTTTGTCCAGTTCCTTAACCTCAGTGATTCCGTTTCCTCATCTATAACACGGGGATAATAATCATACCGACACCTCAGAGTTGTCCTGAAAGTTTAATGAGGACAGCATGCTGCACTGCCAGCCACTTTCATGGCAATGTCAAGAGCATTACACAAGGGCAATGTTAAAGGAAAATATGTATCTATTTACAAGGAATAACTTACCTCTGAGAGCTTAGAAAAAAATAATGCTTTTCTTGTGCCTATCACTTAAGATAATATAATGAAATTGAATTTCCATCCCTAAAAGGCACTAGAACAAATGGTACATTCTTAAGCCATGCCATCTAAAAAAAATTTACATTTTTACCTTGTATAAGATGGAAAAGTCAGTTTGTGTTTATGTGAGTTTTTAATTTTAGATAATTAAACTCTACTTATTTGCTGTTGGAAATAACCCTATATAATAAAAGGCTAATATGCAAATTGTCCTCTTGACTGGGAATTCAACCAATGGGCGGGGCCAGCTGGACAACCACCTGAGGCCCCTCCCTCCAGCCAGCCAGATCCCTTCATACATGAATTCATGCATAGGGCCTCTAATAAAACATAATTTCCTATACTTGTCATTAAATTAGATCTCAGAATTCGAAGTTACATAATAACACATTTCATAAATATGTTTAATCTTTAATTCCCACTTTTTTGATGCTTAAAAATATTAATACCCAAACAAGACAAAAAGAGCATTTACCAAAAAGAGAAAGTAGGTATCTGATTCAGGATTGCTGATTAACAGTAAATAAGAAATTGCTACTATCAAGTTATATTTTCTATATATAATATCTGTTCCCAAAGTAATCTAGAAAAATGCCCACCTCTACACCTGTATTTATATTTTTTCTTATATAAGAGGCTGTTTTTCCCCTTATCAAACTTTTCTTTAAGATTTAATTCAGGCCTCCATCTTTGTTGGAACACCTTCCTGAATTTCTCAACCCTTAGAAATGACTCCTCTGAATTCTTTTAATGACACATCTTTACTGTTTACTTGGTATTGACTAGTTGTGATCAGCATCCTCCAGAAGGGCCTCCAATGATATTCAATCCCTTGTGTAATTCCCTGTCCTTGATCATGGGCTGAACCTAACTGGCTTCTAATGAAGAGAATAGGGCAAAAGCGATGGAGATTAAGCTTCTGTCCTGCATGCTCTCTCTTTCTCTGCTGGAAATTACCGATGGGGGCTACCCTATTATCCTACAGAGAGGCCCACATGGCACAGGATGAGGGCAGCCTCTGACCAGCAGCCAGCAAGGCCTTGAAGCCCTCAACCCAACACCCACGTGAGTGGCCAGGTGAACTCTTCAACAGTCAAGCTGGGCAATGGCCTCAGACCCAGGCAGTACCTGGATTATAAACCATGCGAGACTGCGTCAGAGGACCCAGCTAAGGTGTGTGGGGATTCCTGACTCACAAAAATTGTGATGTACTAAATGTCTGTTGTGCTACAACACTAAGTTTTGGAATTTTTTATGCAGCAGTAGCTACATTCATTTAACTGCTTATTCAGTGTCCTGAGCTAGATTATAACTGTTCTGAGGACAGCAACCCTGACGTTTTGAATGCCTCACTGTTGGATGATGGTGAAGTTACAGAAACACTTAGACAACGATTTTGAACAAAATAAACACAAGATTTCTTTAAAATATTATTATAATTTATAAAGGAAATAAAGTTAGTCCCTATCTTCAAGAAGCTATAGTTTAATTTGCAAAACAGAAAAAATATAAACATATGTATGCATATATGTGTGTGTTCATAAGTAAATGCCCACTACAGAAACACATGGACACATACAAGACCAACTTTAGAAGGGATGAAAATGTAAGGAATAAAAAGGAAATTAAAAGTGTGGTGTCTGGAGAAGTCGGAAAACATTAGCATGGCTACCTAAAAAATATTTAAGGAAAGAAAATAATATATAAAATAATATAAAGAAAGCAATATAAAATTTTTAAAACAATTAGGGCATCTAGTCCCAAAATATTAAGAGAACTTCTGAAGTCATTCACACATTATCTCTAATTTTCCCTATTAATTTCATTATAATAATTAAATCAATAAAGTCAAAGAGACAGATTAATTAACTGAAGAAAATTCAAAGCAAATTAAATTGAATTGAAGACTCTCATACAGTTATTAATGACACATACACTCTGCCAAAGAACAGACGAACAAAAATTTAAGATCTCTTCTGGCAAAGACTCTTCTTCTAGCACTTTTGAATTAAATAGATAATTATTATATCCCTACTGGGTATCACACGCCATGCTTGAAGCTGGCCATTGAAAGCCTAATGAGATAGTTCACATCGTAGCTGACTTGCTCTGTGAATTTACATGACTTCTTTTTAATTCTGTGAGTCTACTATAAGAAAGCTGGAGAAGTCTGGCAAGGTCGTAAGGATGAATGTTTAGAAGGCATTTATCTGAAGAAGGGATCGGGCAGACTGGAATAGAATAGAGTCCTAAGTGCCTTCTTTCTGTCTGACAGCATGATGTTTGGCACAGGGAACCATCTGTGAAGGAGACCGACATGATCCCTTCCCTCTTGGAATTCACAGCCTTGGAGAGAAAAATGGAGAATAAAACAAGTAATTAGGCAAACAGAGAGAGAAAAAAAAAGCACAACAGGTTAGAATGGGTGCTATGATGGAAATAGTAGTAAGCCGGCTATTGAGAGAGATATTGGGGAAGGGGCTGCTTAATATTATATCAAGGGAAGGGCTCTCTTCATGTCCTTTATGTCAAATGAATGTCCACAATCTTTGTCCATTTTTATATTGGGCTTGGATTTTTCTGGCAATGTATGGAAGTTCTCTATATGTTAGGTAAATTAAGTTTTGTCTGTGATATGACTTGCAAAAAAATGTTCTGTAGTTGATGTTCCTTATAGCTTTTCTGGCCACGCAGAATAGTCAAATTTACTTTTTTCTTATGGTTCCTGTTTTGGTGTTTGTTTGTGTGTGTTTTTTTTATGGTAGTTGGGAAAGCTTTTTTCATGCAGAAGTTATATAAAATTGCCTGATGATGTCTCCTCATAGTTTTATAGTTTATGTTTTACATGTACATATACGACCCATTTGAAGTTTCTGCTGGTGTAAACTATGAAGTATGGATCCTTTTTTTTTTCCTCCAAATGGCTACCCTGTAGGCTCATCATTATTTATTGAAAAATCCATTCATAGTATTTGCCACTAGAGTTCATGTATGTATTCTGTAGTCTTTTCAATTAATCTTTCCCTTCATGCCCTACAAGTAAAGTATCTTCATATCTGAGGTGTAATATACTTTATTTAATCTCTGGTGAGGCTAATTACCCAAAATTTCTTAGAGAAATTTTCCTGGCTTTTGTGCCGATATATTTTTCCTTATCAACTTCAGATTAGCCTACTTAGGCCCAAAAATATCCAGCAGGTATTTTTGTGAATGTCACATAAATTGATAGAATGAGTCAGGAGAAATTAACAAGATGCTGAGGTTTTCCATGGTATTTCAATTATTGAAGTGTTATTTGGAAACATTAGAAGCCTTTTACTATGTCTTATAAATCATTGTAACTCTGAATAGAAAAGCTATTGATTTTTTACATTAACTTTTTCTTTCATAGCTCTTTGGAATATTTTTACTCTATAAGGCTTTTCAGCTGATTCTT
>PVJN01019362.1:26334-37589 GCA_004026805.1 Lasiurus borealis | reverse complement strand
TTGATGGGTTACATAAGACATATGTAATGCTCTTAGCAAAGTTCTTGGTACATAAAAGATGCTTAATAATTATGCGGTGGGCAAAAATAAGTGTACAGCTATGAATACAGAAAATACAGAATAGACTATAAGAATGTGTAAATAATGTAAATAACCATAACCTGTATGTCTCTTTCCATAAAAGTAACTGTAAACCTACCTTGCCCACCACTGTATTTACAGAACAAATGCCCGGATGGGTCCATGAATCCCCAATGTCCAACAATTCCCACCTCTCCTCAGCTTATAGATGCACAAATCGAGAGAAGGACATTTATAAATAACTTCTCATAAATATGCAATCTGATTTGCTTCCAAGGAGGCATTTTTCTGAGTTGAAATAAAGTCTGGGTGGAGGGACCTATTGGAAATATTAATGCGTTTGCTGAGACAGGAAATTAAGAGTTCCACACAAAGGGGAAGAGTCCTTTAAGCTCAGAGAGTAGAAAATGCGGGTAGTTAAGAAGGTGCAATCTGGCCAATAGGATGGAACAAAGAAACAGAAAGAGCCTACTTCATGCAAAGCAACTTCCTAAAAGGAAGCTTAGGCTGATACTGGTGATGTGAACTCCATCCGTTTGAGAGCTCCATCCCCATTAGAAGACCCATAGGACCTTCTAAAGCTCCTGCTCAACTCCTATTTAATAGGTGAGGACGGCCCACAGAAAGGAAATGACTTAGCCATGAGTGCATAGACATGTAGTCAGAGCCACATTTTTATTACTTTCAGGCCTTCACTCTGGCCGCCGCCTTCTGCCTTCGCTCCAGTGGAGCGCCGCTCCTGTAGCTCTCTGTCCCCCACGCTCCCCCTCATAGCAGGCATTCCACCCGAGACCCACTGCTCCACACCTGCATGCCTGCTGCCCAGAGGCCTGGAGCAGTGTGTGTGTGTGAGTGGGGGACGCCATCTTTGTCAGGTTAATTTGCATACTCAACCCTGACTGGCTGGTGAGGTGTCACAAAATGATGGTCAATTTCCATATTGCTCTTTTATGGGTGCGGATTATTTTTATTTCCTATTATATTTCCCTGTTAGATACTTTGAACATTAACTTTCTCAGATAGTCACTGGATTCCTCAACCCACAATGACTGAATCGGCATAATGCTCCAGAGACTTTATGGGGTTAAGAAGGGGTCCATTCCTGTCCTCAGGAACCCCAGAATAGAAGGGAAGACAGATACTGAAGGAGTCATTAAATGTGGATCAGTTTCCAATGGGAACTAAATCCTAGGGCCAGAAGTTCCAGTACATCAAATCTGCAGGGTGTGGTGTGGTGACGTGTATTTTTTTACTGGGGTAGAATAGAAAAAGGCAGATAAAAAAAAAGTCACCAACCCAGCCTGCACATATCTGAACTTTTGATATCGTCATTACGTTCTGACTAACCCAAAAGCTCATTATAATTTCTCTGAGCCTTGTAGTGGTTGAGTCTCCTCTCAGTCTGGCTCAGTCTGCAGCTGAGTCTACTCTGCTATTTTTTAAATCTCCTATCGTGCCAGCAGGAATTCTCGGTAAAGACTATTTGGGCTTTCGATCCTTCTGCCAAACCGGGGGAGCAATCATCTGCCCGAGTCACTTTGAGGACGTAGCGCCTGCACTTGCCAAGTATGCTGTGGTCGCTAACCGCCGTGCACCGTTTTCCTGAAAGGGGTCTTTACAGCTAAGGGCCCTGAGCTCAAACACTACATACATGTCACAAAGTCATGAATGCATGGCTTCCACCTCACCTCTTTCCAGAACTCCAGCCTCACGTATGCAACAGCCCGCTCCGCATGTCTGCCTGCTTATCTGACATGCAGATCAAAGTTGACACGTTCAAAACAAAACTCTCGATTCTCTACCCTGTGAAACCGTTCTTCCTTCACTCTCGTAACTCAGAGAATCGCACCGCTATCTCTGCAGTGTGTGAATCCAAAGCTTCTCTTCCTTCTGCCCGGCATGTAAGTCCCTCAGCAAGGTCCTGGACTCATCTCTAACATAGTCACTCTAGCCCAGTGGTTCTCAGCCTTTCTAATGCCGCGACCCTTTAATGCAGTTCCTCATGCTGTGATGACTCCCAACCATACTTGATAACTGTAATTTCACTATTGTTATGAATTATAATGTAAACACCTGTGTTTTCCGATGGTCTTAGGCGACCCCTGTGAAAGTGTCGTTCGACCCACAAAGGGGTCGCGACCCACAGGTTGAGAACCGCTGCTCTAGCCCAAGACATTATTCCTCGTGCCTAGGCTACTGTGTGGACTTTCCAGTGGACCCTCCCTTTGCCCACCTGCCCACCGCCGTTCTCCACGCGGCTGCTTGAGTCTCCCTTCGAAGACACGAGATGAAGAAGGCCCCTGCTTCCATTGTGATGTAATTCCACCAAACGTCTCCTTAAATAGCACGCATCTAAGTGATCATCCACTGGTTGGCTAAAAGTCCATGAGTAGAGTGGAGAAGATACCTTTGGGAATCCGAGATGATTCATAATTTGCTCCTGAGCTTTTCCACACACAGCTGTGTGAATTGAGGTCACCTAACATTTTGTAAGCCTTCATTTCTCAATCTGAAAAATAAAGGTAAAGATATTACCTCTTTGCTTCGTCACTTTTTTCTCAATTTCATGCAGGTGTGTAGCAGCTGGAAGGGGTGGAATGCCTGCTATGAGGGGGAGGGGGAGGGGGAGGGAGCTACAGGAGCAGTACGCAGGCCAGAGCGAAGGCCTGGGTCCTGGGTGTGGGAGGAAAATCGGTGCTGGCAGCCAGGGGAAGGAAGGCCTATGGCACGAATCTTCATGCACCGGGCCTCTAGTTCTTCCGTAAAATTCTATTTCTGCCAACAGCAAGGAGTCCTCGTACTGGTGACACATAAGATAGGTCAACTACTATTTATCTGTCACCAATTTGAGCCTGAGCTCCCAAATGTTTTCTTAGAGAAAAAGACTGCGTATGTACAATCTGTAATCATGATATTCACTTTCTTCAAGCCCAGTTCCACCAAGTCCTTGCCCTCAGGCTGGCCACTTGGACTTGTCAGCCACTCCCCTGTTTCCCCAAAAGTAAGACATCCCCCGAAAATAAGACCTACTTCCAGTTTTGCCTCTTGCTGTCATATAGGGCATCCCCCCCGAAAATATGACCTGGATAATAAGGCCTCCCCTGAACATAAGGTCTCCCTGGAATATAAGGCCCCTGAAGCTACCGTCAGGCATCTGACTCCTGATTTAAAGAGACCTCGCACTGCCTGAACAGCTCCAGCTGCGCTGCGGCCCATCAGTGAGCTGGTTTGTGATGACAACGACTACCGTACAGGTAATACATTTCCTTTTTTTTGTTGTTGTTCAACATTAAATGTATAACGTCTTCTTCCTCTTCATGGAAAAATAAGACATTCCCTGAAAGTAAAACGTAGCGCATCTTTGGGAGCAAAAATTAATATAAGACACGGTCTTATTTTCGGGGAAACAGGGTAGTTGTGACTAAACTGAGCCATTTCTCTTGACCTCCCTCTTTAAGGTCCAAGAGCGGAATAAGACAAGCTCTCTCCTGATCTAGGAATTGACCTATTTCATGTCCAGCGTGACTGACATGTCATTGGGGAGAAAACCCAAGGAACACATTAGCATAATTCACTGGCCATATACATAAGTTAGTTCAAGGTGGCATACCTCTGAAATATTTTCAGCAAATGATTTCAAAAACTCTTTCAAAATGTCTTGCCCTTTAGTTCATATAATATATTCTAAATTTAGGCCACTCACCAGTACCCGTTAGCAGGTTTTTTGCTAAATGCTTCTTTCTTCCTCTGCTGAACCCTATTCAAATGTGAACTTTATGAGGCCACACCTGTTTGACCTACACAACAGACCTGTCCTCTACTGTGTACTAACGGCTCACACAGGGCCACGTATGCAAAATGTGTTCAGTAAGCAGGTGTTGTGTGTATAAATTGCTGCCAGTACGAAAAAATCTTTTCTCTTAGGAGGGGACAAATGAGTTTGAGAGAAGTGACATCTCTAAAGTAATGAAACTGAGATCTGACTTTAACTCTGGTATAATTATTATTATTTTTAATCCTGGTTAAACACATTGTACTCATCTTTCTATCAAAACTTGATGACTAATCAATGATTGCAAAGTGCTAATTCTTTGGCTATTTTTCCACAATGATTAGTGATACAGCATTTTTTTTTTTTTGGAGGAGTAAATCTTATTTTTCTAGGGTGCAAGACTTCAGGAGAGAATAGGAAATTCAAGCAAACGGGTAGATGGTGACTGAAATAAACAAGAAACACTGCAATAAGAAATACTGGAAGAAAAACAAATAGAGAGCAGTCAGAATATTTAGGAAAAATTACTATGCATGCTTAACAAGCAGAAGGATATGGGATTTCCTGACATTTATAGCTAGTTTCCCTTGATTTGTAGTGTGGTCTCTGAAAAAAAGATCCTAGGCCTATTTTCTCATAGCATTATAGACAAGAATGGCTTTTGAAAGGAGGATGTTAAATATTAGAAGACATTTCTGTGGCAATCTGTCAGGGGCACGGAATTAGGAGGCATGTCTTCCATTCACGTTTTCAGCCTCGAGTTGCCTTGATCGATGCAACTGTGAGCTGAAAACGGGAGTTCTCTCAAACGTACGTTGGAATAAATTCCATATGCCGTGTGATTTTAGAGGCGCTCTTTTTGGTGGCTCGGTTGTTACATCAGCAAAGGGAAGCTAACATAATAAACACCATTTCTGAGTAAGAGCAAACCATACTCTGGAAATTAGGCCTATGCCTCTAAAGAGCCTAAAACTCGCACAAATTGAAAGCAGATTGGATCTGAACCCTGTAATGTGATGATGTCAAGGAGTGGAATTTTTCTGAAAAGAATGGACCCACTTTTTCTTGTAACTATAAAATGTAAAGCCAAGATGCAGATGGTAAATTCGGGTTTTATTTATTCCCAGCAGATAGGCTGGCATATTGGTTCAACATTATTAAGAAATGTTGGTATGTCTGGCTAAAGGTGGTGACTTCACTATGGAGCTATTTTTTCTGAAACACAGTTCGGTTTTATGGTCTTTTTGGGTCTAAAAAATTGTTTGATCTTGTGATTTGGGTTCTTGTAAGTTGGTGAAAAAGCCTTCCCAGAGTTCAAAAACGAAATCAAAGATGGTGGGTATTAAAGCAAACTACAAGGAGATGACTAATGAGACTTCTGTTCGTCTCTCTCTTCTAGCCAAGAATATCAAGGTCCCGGATTGCATCATAGATGCGGTGGCAGGAAGTATGGGCTTGCATGCTTGTGCTGAGGAACTAAGGATGAAAAATATGGCTAGCCCACTTCACGGGAGATAGAAACACGTGATGAGAATACGTTCAGACCAACAGATCATCTCCCTGACAAGATGGATTCCCCAGCACTACATTGAATCAGGAGGCAGTTTGGACATGAGCGGTGGAAGAAATAATTCCGAGGGCCTGGGCACTTAAAATAAAATTCATCTCCGTGGATGCGAATGCTTAGCTGTGCTCCTATGAATCCAAGTGTGAGTCTGTCTGAATAGATTAGGATTCACTGCCGTGGCTGCAAGGTAGACTTTTTCTTATCAATAAAGAGGTCATGTAAAGCCTTCACTCCTCACTAAAAAGGTTTTCATGATTTGAATTTATTCATCCACCGTTCTCTGAGGGCCCGCTATGTAAACAAGCATTCTTCTAAGAGCTGAGAAATCGTAGATTAATATAATATAGTCTCTGACCTCAGAGAACACGCGGGCTGATGGGAGGAATAGGGAGAAAACAGACGACTAAAGCGTTTGACCAGGGCAATGGCGGAGGTAAGAGTGGGATGCTGGAGAGCTCAGAAGAGGAAAATCTCCTTTAAGCTAGGAGCGGAGGCTCCAGGAAGGCTGGAGGAGTCTGAGCAGAGCTGGAGGATGAGTGTGTGTTGGCTAAAGAGAGAAAAGCAGATGATCCCTAAGGAAACCTAGATAAAGGTCCAACATGCAATAAGAGCACGGTGTAGTGAGACAAGCAGAGGAACACTGGGTAAGAGAATACTGGGTGGTCACTGGGGAGGTGACTCACTGAGAAGAAGTCAACTCGTGAATATGTCCTCTATCACTTCACCCCTGGTTCTCGGCATTTCGAAGAAGGGTTCTCCACCTCGGATGAAGATCGGCATATCCTGGAGACACATTTAAAATATGACTGATGTCTATACCCATCTCCAGGATGTTTTATTTAATTGCACTGGAGTGATACATAAATATTCCAGAAAATAAATTCACGTTACACATTAATAGGGAAAATGGGCTTTTCAAAATTAAGAGTGGGGACACTGAGTTTTCTGGATTTGAAAAAGTTAAAGAAATCACACGTGTGCCATATTCAAAATGTATTGCACGTGACGTGGAAATTGAAGACACAAATAATTAACAAAAATTTTGAAAGATTTTGAAAAAAAATGCACATGAAGTGGGTGGGTGGGTGGGTAGGTGGGTGTACATGTATTTTATTATTAGATGTCATTCTTTTTTAAAAAATATATTTTATTGATTTTTTCTTTACAGAGAGGAAGGGAGAGGGATAGAAAGTCAGAAACATGGATGAGAAAGAGACATCGATCAGCTGCCTCCTGCATGTCCCCTACTGGAGATGTGCCTGCAACCAAGGTACATGCCCTTGACCAGAATCGAACCTGGGACCTTTCAGTCCGCAGGCCGACGCTCTATCCACTGAGCCAAACCGGTCTCGGCTGGAAGTCATTCTTAATTAATACACAATATCTTTTCTATAAGTGAGCCTGTTCGGCAGAGGAATATGGCATGGTTTTCTAGCGGAGCAAAACCCGGGGTTCTGGACAAAGAAACCGCAATGTGCATACAGGGTTGCAGCAAAGCATGTCACCCTCTTCTTTTAACCAGGAGGCGGGGAGGGGGGGGGGGTCTGTTCCATTTCCCAGAGCAATGGACGCGATCGCCACTGGCAACTCCTAGCGGAATTGCTGAAGCAGGGTAACAAGTGGATATTTCCTTTCAAATTCCTGCACGAGTTTGAGAGGTCTCCTTTCACCGTCAGGAGCTTCGGAGTTCTGGCCTCATTATCCATCATCAGAATCATCTCAGGAGAAGACAGAGGAAAATCTGTCAAAGTCTCGTATGATGATATGATTTTAAAGCAAAAGTTCCCTGAATGGAATGATATCAGGAGGATCTAGAGATGCCCACCAGAAGAAGGGGACTCAGGTGGGATAGAGGCATCTGGGACCTGTCTCCTTGGGAAGGAGTCTGAAACAATAGCCCGGGCGCGGCACATGGCCTCTCTTGGCTAACGGATAGTATCTCTTGCCTGATTCAGCACACAAGGTTGTTTGGGGAATCAAAATCCCTTTGGAAAACACTTCTTTTTTTAAAAAATAAATAAATAAATATATATATATATATATATATATATATATATATATATATATATATATTTTTTTTTTTACTGATTTTTTAACAGAGAAGAAGGGAGAGGGATAGAGAGTTAGAAACATCGATGAGAGAGAAACATCGATCAGCCGCCTCCTGCACACCCCCTACTGGGGATGTGCCCACAACCAGGATACATGCCCCTGACCGGAATCGAACCTGGGACCTTTCAGTCCACAGGCCGATGCTCTATCCACTGAGCCAAACCGGTTTTGGCTGGAAAACACTTCTTGACTCTAACTTATTACTTGCCAAGCAAGCACCAGGCAATGGGGGAGAAACTAAGATACACAAGAGCTACCTCCTTCCTCAGCAGTGATCCGGGACAGGAGCCAGACCTGATAATGCTGACAAGAAGCATCAGAGGAAGTAAGAAAATGAGGGGCGGGGTGTGTGTGTGGAAAGGAACCACTAGTGATTTGGATAATAAATCTGGAAGGTCTCTTTAAACCACAACTACTTTCCAGAATAAAAGAGACACAACCCTATGTCAAGTGGCCACAACATGAACAGAACCTAGAGCCACTTTCTAGAGTCTAAATTGTCCAAAGTCAAGTTTCCTCCACAGGTCACCTATTACCTTTGGATGAATCACACTCCGCACCCAATAAAGGAGTTTACTGAGACACCATGGAGAGAAGGCTGCTGAGATGCACGCATGCAGGTCTACCCATCCGTCCTCTGGAGATATTCACTGCCAGCGACAAAGATTCCACTTGACTGAAAGCAGATCTGCGCGTTTACAGGCCAAAACAGTAATTCTTCAAAAAGCCCCAGTCATCCTATTCAGCCCACTGACACCGGGCTGAAAATCTCATGTCTGTGTGCTAGAAATGTTCCTTCCCGGCAGTCAGCATCTCACCACCTTCCACTGGAGCCCAAGGGACAATCTGTTCCCAGCGGCCTGACGCGTCTTTCTGTCATTTTGCAAACTTGCAAAGAAACAGGAAAGAAAGAGATAGACACCAAGTGTTGGGCTTGGTGAGGAGAGAGATGATTGTGGCAAAAATGTTCACTTGTTTACCCCGCTTTGCCTGAAATTCTCAGTGCTGAGCTCTTCCGGGGTGGAATAGGGATTTAATGTGGAGTCCTGGTTCTTTATTGGCCTGCTAATTGGAGCTACGAAGGCTTCGTTTGGATTTAGCTGATAATGGACGAATGTGTCTATGAAATGCTGTTTCAGATATTATACTTTTCCAGTGTGGCTTTAGCCTTTTAAAGGGAAAATCCTAGAGTTTATGCTTATTTGTATTCCTCTCATTGGCTTGCAAATTATCTATGTGTCCACTGCCAGTGTTTAATAAAGTCAATTGGCTTATAGTCCTGCATAATGTCATTCAAACAAAAGGGAATATCACCTAATTTTTTAAAAAATACTTTTTATTGATTTCAGAGAGGAAGGGAGGGGGAGAGATAGAAACATCAGTGACGTGAGAGAATCATTGATAGGCTGCCTCCTGCACACCCCCTACTGGCGATCGAGCCTGCTTCCTGGGCATGTGCCCTGACCTGGAATCAAACTGTGACCTCCTGGTTCATAGGCTGACACTCAACTACTGAGCCACACAAGCCGGCAGGAATATCATCTGATTTGATCCTGAGTCTGATCCCCTCTGAATCAGGTGACTTGGTAACTCCATATGGAAAATGAGAAAACGGAAGCTCTGTTATATCTAGAGCAGCAGTTTTTAAACTCAGTGGTACCTCGAGATACGAGTGCCCTAACATACGAGATTTTTTGAGATACGAGCCTCGAGTGAGCAATTTTTGCTTTGAAATACGAGCAACATTTGAGATAGGAGTAATCTCTCGGATCGGCCGGCTGCACATGACCCACCAGTTTACCTCGACTCTAGCGTCTCATAGTTTCCCACGCCTCAAGGTTACGGAACAAATTAAACTCGTATCTCGAGGTACCACTGTACTTCATCTTAGGGCACATATAAACTAATTAATAAAATTCTGTGGCACACCAAAAAGCACATTTTTTGCTGATAGGACAAAAAGTAGATATAATTTTGGTTCACTCACACCTGATGGCTTTTTTAATTTGACAGTCTCAGGGGAAAGAGTCTTCTCCGTAAGCCGTTGTCTAGTTTGAGGCACAGCTCCGCTTTCCTCCCTGGTCCTCTTTTTCTCTTTACTTCTCCAAACCTTAAACTTCATCAAGGACAAACACATTCCATTAACTCACAGCCCGATCTGATTCATTTCCCTTCAAATTTCTTGATCTCCTTTGGTACATATTTTCTGTACAAATCACAACACGGTAATGAATCACGCTCTGCTTTTTGGACCTCTTCTAGTATTGCTTTGCTGTTAGTCAATCACTTCTTCTTCTTCTTCTTTTAAATATATTTTATTGATTTTTCACAGAGAGGAAAAAGGAGGGATAGAAAGTCAGAAACCTTGATGAAAAAGAGACATCGATCAGCCGCCTCCTGCACACCCCACACTGGAGATGTGCCTGCAAGCATGGTACATGCCCCGACCAGGGACCCTTTAGTCCGCAGGCTGACGCTGTAACCATTGAGCCAAACCAGTCTCAGCTCAATCACTTCTTAAGTGTATAATATACATAGGAATTATGCTTTTCTTTGGGTTTATTCTATAGGATCTTGCAAGGTGCCTGGCACCCAATAAATATTCAAAAGTATGTATTGCTTGATAGATCCTTTCACACTAACCCGTGTTAAAATTAAATATTCAGAGTTCAGAGTGGACCTATTTGGTGTTGTTTCAGGGGATGAAACTGATGCCCAGAGGAATGGACTGGCTTTTCCCCAACTGTCTCCACCGGGGGCAACAACAGAGAAAGGCTGCAATCTCCCGCTCCACCATCAACCCACTGCTTTTTCTATCGCAGTGGTACCTCGAGATACGAGTTTAATTCGTTCTGTAACCTTGAGACGTGGGAAACTATGAGACGCTCGAGTCGCGGTAAACTGGTGGGTCGTGTGCAGCCGGCCGATCCGCACAATGACTCCTATCTCAAATGTTGCTCGTATTTCAAAGCAAAAATCGCTCGCTCGACGGCTCGTATCTCAAAAATCTCGTATGTTAGGGCACTCGTATCTCGAGGTACCACTGTACTTTCTATTGCCTCTGCCGTGAACTAACTCACTAAGGGTAAAGAATGCTTGCAATTCTCCAGACTCGTTTTCTGTACCTTCTGTATTACTCAGTAATAGGAGAGGTTTTTGATCAATGTAGCTCTGACAACACCCAATCATAAAGCTGAAGAAAACTGTGTCTTCAGATGAGTCCTGGTGTCGGGGTGCTGACCCCCTGGCCTGGCAGGACACTTAGAGGAACTGATGGCCTCAACCAGGGCTCCTCATTAACCCGGGACGTTGTCTGGCAAAGCCTTCTTTCTCCTTTTCAGCAGCTCGGGTCCCCAGGGCTGCCGCACGCCAGAGAGACGAGCAGAGAAGGGACAGTGAGAACGGGGGAGCCGGCAGCCAGGGGGACAGTGAGAGCGGGGGAGCGGCAGCCAGGGGGACAGTGAGAGCGGGGGAGCGGCAGCCAGGGAGACATATGGAAGTGCTTGAGGGTGAGGAACGGGGCCACATGTGCTCGGCTCATTCTGGGCGAGGCGCTTCCCCCCCACATCGAGGAGGAAATCACTGCGGTGACTCACTGGGGAGGAAGCGAGCGCGGCCTGAGTCAAACCAGCCCGGCTCCAGCCCTTTCTGGAAGCGGCTGCGGTGGCCACTCAGGACCAATTAACCACGGAGCACAGATCAAGTGCAACCTCTTCTAATAGC
>PVJN01019362.1:0-26234 GCA_004026805.1 Lasiurus borealis | reverse complement strand
ATATAAGGTAGCTATTACCTTCATGCTATGGGTGATAAACCCAAGGCTCATCAAGAGGAGAATCTACATAGAAGCTGAGAAACAAGGAGTGGCCAGAGTAGGATCTGAACCCAGGTCCCGTCTTTCTGTGTTAAGGCTCATGTTCTTACCATCCGGTTGAAAATGTATGGATTCATCAGAGAAGCAGAAACACGAGGTAGTGTAAATATCTATATCTATATCTATATACAGTGGTACCTCACGATATGAGTTTAATTTGTTCCATAACCTTGAGGCGTGGGAAACTATGAGACACTGGAGTCGCGGTAAACTGGTGGGTCGTGTGCAGCCGGCCGATCCGCGCGATGACTCCTATCTCAAATGTTGCTCGTATTTCAAAGCAAAAATCGCTCGCTCGATGGCTTGTATCTCAAAAATCTCGTATGTTAGGGCACTCGTATTTCCAGGTACCACAGTATATCTATACATATCTCTATCTATCTATCTATCTATCTAGGTAGATATAGATAGATAGATAGATAGATAGATAGATAGATAGATAGATATAAAATAGAGAAATATGCTAATTAACTAGGACACCGTAACGGGTCGACCTGATAGGAGGAGGTTGTGTGCACAGCATCGGGCACAGGGCAGCAGGGGCCTCTGTGCGCCTGGCTGGGGGAGGGCCTGGTCAGCAGCGGCCACAGCTGCTTCAAGGGGCAGCGAGCGAGGCAGGGCCAGACCAGCAGTGGCTGCAGCTGCTACAGGGCCTGGGAAGTGAGACAGGGCCGGACAGTGACTGGAGGGTGGGCGCGGGCTCCTGGTCTGGGTACAATAAGGAATTCACTAGAGGGCTTCACCCCTGCTCCATTGTGCAGCTGGTGAAGCTACTGCCTTTGTGCCTCGTGCTGGACCCGGGAGCTCACCAGGCAGACAACGAGGAGGGAAAACTAATGTGGAGTCTGGGCCAGCAAGCGCGAGGTGGCAGCCATTAGCACCAGCTGGAACCTGAGAAAGATGGGCTGAAATCCACGTCAGCTCTCACAGAAAACCCGGCCTCTGCCATCACACAGTGAAACATCACACACTTGGCCCAGGAGACACATCAGCTCAGGAAGGGACAGGGGGCCGTGAAGGAATGAGCAGCCCCACCTCTGCGTCATGCCCACAAAGGGAGCCGGCAGATGAGGGACCTCCGGTCCACACGACAGCGCTGGCTCCTTTCCCGTCTCGCACAGGCATCTGTGTTGGGCCACACTGACCAGAAACATTCAGGAGAAAGGAATTCTGGGAAAGCGCAGAGCAGCCTCGCCAAGCGAGCACATTAGAAAGCCACCGTGATGGCTTTTTGTGGTGACAGGGCTCTTGTCCTAAAAAATCTTAACCAGACCACATCGGAATCTAATAAACTTGACCTCCCGGTAGCCACTGCTGGATCCTGAAATAGGTCCTGGATTCTTTTCCTTTGTGTTACCACCTTTTTTTTTTTTTTTTTTTTTTTGCTTTCCAAGCTTGTTTTCAATGTCCCTGGCTCCTGCCTACTAGAAAAGGTCACTAAAATACCATATTGCTCCTCTGGCGCTCTAGCTCATTCCTCCTAAGTCTCGTTCGCTCTTACCTCTTGGGTGCCAGCTGCCGGGGCTGTTATTATCACTGTTGTTATGGTTATTTCTATTGTTAGAGGGCTGGGATTGTGGTGACTGGCTGTATCAGGCTGCTGGGTGTCTCTCCCCATCCCCCCACGCAGAGAAGCCTTCGAGGAGCAGAGTGCCACGCGGTGCCAGGGGACCAGTTTACACTGAGGAGGCCAAATCCCTCCGGTATCGCGCAGAGGAACGCGTCGGAGATACGGCTTTTATAAACAGACCCGTGGATCTCAGAGAGAGGATTTGCAAACGCCGGGGCCGTGCCTATAAAAGTAAAATCACAGGCTCGGGAACCTCTCCAGAGCCGGGCTCACTGCAAACACTGCTATCTCGCAGGTGTTATTCTTAGAAGAACGCAGGCTGTAGGCTCACGTCGCCTCTCGTGTCCCCGCTGGGGTGGAGTCTCGCGGGAGTGGCATTCGGGCTGCTAGGCGCTGATTACAACACAGTCCTGGATCTTCCTGGAATCTTATCACAGCCTGTGGACCCATCCCTTCCTCTCTCCGAAGAGGCCTCATTATCTCGTCTCAGATTGGTTGATTCAATCGGAAAAAAATGGATCAGGTGCTTATCCTGTGTCAGGTACTGTGCTAGGTCTGAGAAATACAAAGACAGATAGGACAGAGTCCCCGGCCTCAAGGACTGAGATGTACGATAAGAGAGAATGTCAGCCGAGACTGGTTTGGCTCAGTGGATAGAGCGTCGGCTTGCAGACTGAAAGGTTCCAGGTTCGATTCTGGTTGGGGGCATGTACCTTGCTGGCGGGCACATCTCCACTGTGGGGCATGCAGGAAGTGGCTGATGGATGTCTCTCTCTCATCGATGTTTCTGACTTTCTATCTCTCTCCCTTCCTCTCTATAAAAAATCAATAAAATATATTTAAAAAAAAAGAGAGAGAGAATGTCACCGGATGCACTTAAGAACGTGCTGGGGAGGCTGGAACGGAAGTATGGACCGGGGAGCGATGGAAACAGGCCACAGGGAGAGAGAAATGCACTGGGGATGAGGAAGGTGCAGTTCAGCCTTCATCAGGAGGTGAACATCAGACAGATGCTTCAGGATTGAACAACCTTACTGAATCAGACACAGTCAGACTCCAAGGTCTTCTGACTAGGAACTTGGGGTCCTGTGCTCACTTCTCAGATTCGGGGAGCTGTCCCACACCCAGGCATTCCCATTACCCTTTTCTCCTTATCTTCTACTCTCCCTCTGCCGGAATTGAACACCGTTATGTGAGAGGCGGCACAGTAAAATGCCTGGGTTCAAATCCCAACGCTCCGTGGACTACTCCGTCGCTCTGAACGAGGTAGTTAACCTATCTGTGCTTTGATGGATGAGGCGTGGAATGGAATGTAAACGCAAAGCACTTAAAATGCTTTGGGCATCTGGTAGACACTATAGCAATGTTTATCATGAATGAGACATTTTCTTCTTTAGTTTGATATGGTGGCAAAAAAAAAAAAACTGTCTTAGAATGAAAGTTTCTACCATTCTCTCGCTTCCAAGATGAGATTTCCAAATAGCAGTGTGACTGGACAAGTCCCTTAATCTTTTGAGACTATTTTCCCTTGTGGATAAATTTTAAGCTAAAAAATTCCTAATATGTGTCAGGTATTCATAGGCATGATCTCATTTTATCCTCACAAAAGCCCAATGAGGTATGTTTTGTGTTTACCCGTTATTTTTGCAAATAAAATGAGATACAGGCATCTCCTCCAGAGGCCATGGGCTTAACCCCCCAAGTAGAGTAAGGAGCAGACCTTCTCACTCTGTGAGGATGAGACCTTTTTACTCTATTGGGGGCTCTGGGCACCACAATTTATGTCTATCAACTCAGTCAATGCTCAGAACAATCGCCTCCAACATGTTGGTATTATTTTTTTATTATATTTTAAAAATATATTTTATTGATTTTTTACAGAGAGGAAGGGAGAGGGATAGAGAGTCAGAAACATCGATGAGAGAGAGACATCAATCAGCTGCCTCCTGCACGCCCTACTGGGGATGTGCCCGCAGCCAAGGTACATGCCCACGACTGGAATCGAACCTAGGACCCTTCAGTTCGCAGGCCGATGCTCTATCCACTGAGCCAAACCGGTTTCGGCTAGGTTTATCCCATCTTCTAGATGTGCACATTGAAAGTGGGCAAGCAGCATGCTCTGTGAGGCAGAGTTAGTAACCAGAAGATCCATATGTACACTACAGTCTGTCTGAGTCCAACCCTGGTGTCTCCACTCGCTGAGTGATGTTGTTTCTCTTCAGCTGGGACCAATGTGGAGGAGTGATCACAGACACGAACATCTCCAAACAATCCTGCAAAGAATCCCCCGAGACCTACAGGTTTTCTGAAGGTCACTCATATAACGATGGAGATCCTCCACAATGTGCTTTCATTCCCACCTTTGCTTAACTCTATAACCGAGAACATTCGTTAGTTTTATTTTATTGATTTTTCTAGGAAAGCAGACTTTTTCAAAGTTCACCCATTTTCCCTAAGAGATGCTGACATAAGCCGAGTACAGTGGTACCTCGAGATACGAGTGCCCTAACATACGAGATTTTTGAGATATGAGCCGTCAAGCAAGCGATTTTTGCTTTGAAATACGAGCAACATTTGAGATAGGAGTAATCGCTGGGATCGGCCAGCTGCACATGACCCACCAGTTTACCGTGACTCGGGCATCTCATAGTTTCCCACGCCTCAAGATTACGAAACGAATTGAACTTGTATCTCGAGGTACCACTGTAGTCCCATCACCCTCAGTCCTTCCCGAATATTCCTCGCCTTTGGTCCAACAAGAGCTCTCAGACTAGATGAATTCTAAGATTGTTTTCTAGATTTAAATTTCTGTCTCTTAAATGATGAGATCCTTCCAGGTTTAATTCAGTAACTCATCACCTTAGCTCCTTCCTTTACTTTTTATTATGGATCTGGGGTTGGCAGACTATAGTGCACAAAGCAGATCCAGGCTACTGCCTCTTTTAATAAAGTTTTATTGGAACACAGCCACACTCATTTGGTTACATATTGTCTACGGGAGCTTTCACACTCCCTTGGCAGAGTGTCAGTGACACACACTGCCTCGCACACAAAGCCCAACATATTTACTACAGGTTCGTCATAGAAAAGGTTTGCTAACCAACCCACCTTAGATTATGAGCTTTGTGTTACCGAGAAATGAATCTCCTTCCACTTTGCATGGAATTTGGGAGCCAGTAAGATAAAATAGTTAAGACCCAACGATCCGGAATCAGACTACTTTGAATTTAAACTGCACCACCATCTGCTGCCAGTCCTCTCCGCTGTGCAATCACACAAACAGCCCCGGGTTGATGTTCTCGTCTGTAAAGTGGGACCTGATGCTGGAGCTGATGTGGGGAAGATGACAATGACTGTGACTGAGGTAGACGTGTCCTCGAGGACACACATGGGACGATCGTCATTGGAGCGGGAGCATCAAAGGCCTCCCATCTGTGGTAGCTGTTGTTATGGGGGACAGCGAATAACTGCTGAGAAGGTCTGGAATCTTCTTCATCAGGACGACTAGTAGCCTTCTCAGATCCTTCTCACTTCTCCCACTGGTGCAATCCATTCTGTGAGACGAGGAGTTTCACTGGTCGTCTTACGTCTGGCCTATGAACCTCACTCCGCCACCTTGAGAGCAGGCTCCTACATGCGAATTCCTCAGTGCACATGCCTTCCATCCACAGGAACCCCAGCCTGCTCCCCTGACTTGCTCCCTCACCCCACTCCCATCCACAGCTCCCACACTCCAGGTCTGTAAACCCTCCACCACTCCGCCCTTCAGTCCTGCCTGGGTCTCTGCTCACCAACATTGCTTACCCTTCTGAAATCTTACCCACCCTGGGCAGTCCCAGCCTGGTTAGACATGGGAGATAGCAGGAGGCTAATGCCTGCAATCCGTAAAAACTAACTCTGCACACAGTTGGCGTTTCATACATGTTCTATGTCTACAACGGAAGGTGAGAAGGACATGCTAGAGTCCAGGGACCCGGAATCCCCTGGGAATGACTTGCTAGGTGCACCCCATCATCCCCCCGCCTTTCCTACAAAGTTCCCATGATTCCATCAAAGTGGACGCTGCCTTTTTATCCTGGTGAAAATTCGTTCCAAAGCCTGGACCCCTCGCCTCCCCAAATCTTTGCACTGCAGTGTGTTAGGTGCTGCCCCTGCTGTAAAGAAGAGAATTAAGTTGTTCATGTGTCTCCTCAAAATAATAATAATAATAATAATAATAATAATAATAATAATAATGCAAGGAGATGAGGTGAAATGGGGCTATGCGCTCAGCAGATGGACACCTGGACAAATGAGGGAGAAGAATCATCTTGTTCGAAAAATAAAACAGGGGGAATGGGTCCAAGATGCAGAGACCCTTCTCTCCTCTTCTGCGCCTCCAACCTCTCCCCGCCTTCACTTATCCGAGCTCGGAAATCTGCTTGGCAGGTAATCACTACCCATCCACCAGCTGCCGCCTTGGCAAAAGGTGCCTGGCCATTGCCATGGCAACGCACAGGCAGGCAAACAGCGGGCAGTCCTGGCCGCAGGCCAAGGTAATCCGATGGTATTGGGCTTTGTTAATAGAAAGAGAAAAGCGGGCCAGAGCGGCTCGCTCCGCCCGGGCCGGGGCGGGTGGGGCGGGCACGGAGCGCGGGGCTAATTAACCGGCCGGACCAGCTGTTGGCTGTCGCTTGCCAAATCCGACAAGTGGCCCGGGCTTTCTCTACACCCTCCCTTCCCCCTTGTCATCTTCCAGGGGGGCCGGGCTCCCGGGAACAAGGGCCTTTTCTGGGTGATGTCATCTGAGTATTTGTAGAATTTCCTCTTGGTGGGAAAGTTCTCTGGCAAAGTGGAGCGTGTATTTGACTTCCTTCAGAATTCCCTTTGGCCTTTTAAATTCTGGAGGAAGATTGTTCTAGATGAGAAAGGAGTCCGAGTGAGGGAGGATGTAGGACGGTGAGGGGGATAGGCCGGTCCTATTTCAGGTCATGCGTTGGTGTGTAATCGAAGCAGCTTTCAGGGAGGATCATTAACACGCTCCAGCTCTCGTCAAATAAGACAAGGCAGGAATTACCTCCCATTAGGAAATATGGATGATCTTAGAGGGACCAGTTTTAAAGGAAAGGAGCTAACATATTGAGTAACTGGGACATGACAGATGGCGCATGGACACAAAACGCCTACAGGGTGGGTTCCACTGTCACAATTGTCCAGATGAGGAAATTACAGGTGCAAAAGCTCGCCAAGGTCACACAGCTGACCTTGAACAATGTACTACTAGCTGACCCAGTGAGCTTAAAGCCGAGACTGGTCCTAAGAGCACATCTTTATTCCAGTGCACAGTACGGTGACCACAGCTACCCTCACGGTGTTACCGACGTCCTGAGGAATGCTTGGGTTTGTAGAAAGAAATAATCTGACAAAGGATGCTTAAAAATCTATCAATATTTGCAGAGCAAACCCTTTACAAAGATAAACAACCAGGTAGCTTTGCAGGAGATTATTTAAGATAATCATACTCCCTACTTTCTATCTTGAGTGTCTATGTCCTAGACATTTTATATATACAGTGGTACTTCGAGATACGAGTTTAATTCGTTCCGTAACCTTGAGTCGCGGTAAACTGGTGGGTCCTGTGCAGCCGGCCAATCTGCGCAATTATTCCTATCTCAAATGTTGCTCGTATTTCAAAGCAAAAATCGCTCGCTCAATGGCTTGTATCTCAAAAATTTTGTATGTTAGGGCACTCATATCTCGAGGTACCACTGTATTATCATTATGTTCCAAAATAGGGATTCTAACCTCAGTTTACAAACAAAGAAACTAAGGTTTAGAGAGCCCGAAAAATATTGCATGCCAATGGGGTTGATCAAACTGGAGAGACTGGGAAACTTGGTGGCTGTAGATGTCTGAAGCCTTGAAATGTCAACCAGCAGGTGCCTGGAGGAAAGTCAGAAGGGAAGGGCAAGGTACTTGTGATTGACAGATGGAGGCAGGACATGAGGGAGGGCTGGCTTTCTGGCCTAGAATCTTCACCCACATCCAGAAAACTTCCAGAACTGACCTCTCTGAGGTTGGCTAATTTCCCCCCCAAAATAGTGAGAGCACTTTGAGGGGAAGGCAGGCCAGATAGGGAAAGAGGCCATGACCAGGAGGAAATGATATTCCAGGCCTTTCCCAGGCCCCTGCGTGAAATATTTATAGCCAGACCAGGCGATGTCAGGGCTGAAGAATGGAGGGAAAGATTAGCATGCATCAGGCACTCCGTCATGCCAATCACTGTCTTTGCCCTTTCACTTAATGCTTATGCTTTTATTAGTTATAATACATATTGTATCATACAAATCCATGCACCTGGCCTCCAGTATGCATATAAGATCATTGGTTAATCTCTTCCCACTCTGTTCTTCCCCACTTTCCTCTGAGATTCATCGGTCTGTGCCATGTTCCCATGCCTGTGTGTTGAGCATCTGCCCCCTGGTGGTCAGTGCACATCCTAGCTACCAGTCAACCCATGGCTTAGGCTCTTGTATATATAGACTAGAGGCCCAGTGCACAAAATTTGTGCACAGGTAGGGTCCCTAGGCCTGGCCAGCGAGCACAGCTAATCTGTGGGGTGACAAACAGAACAATCAGGGGACCCCTGATAGCACCCACCTTGACTAGTCTAGGGCCTGCAGGCTGGAGGAAGCTCCTACATTGAGCGTCTGCCCCTTGGTGGTCAGTGAGTGTATAGCAGCCGGTCATTCTGCCATTTGTTCAACTTACATATTAGGCTTTTTATTATATAGGACAGTGTTCATATTGTATTATAATAATGTACATATTAGACTAGACATTAAACTCCCATGCCACAAAAGATCAACTGGATTGTAGAAAATGCTAACACGAGTGATGTGAAGATAGAACTGGAACAAGAGGACAGATCTCTGCATCCTTAATCATTCTTTCTGGCTTTCTGGGAGATCACATGTAAACCTCAGATAGGTCCAAAGTCAGGAGTGAGGCCCAGTGAAACTGAACATGAACTAACCTGGGCAGAGGGAGCCGGAAGTCAAGAATAAACAGGAGCCAAGAAATGATGCTAAGCAGAAAACTGGAAGAGCTGATGGATGCTTTGGTTCAAGATTAAGTTGAATTTGGGAACTGAAGGTAACACAGAGGCAGGAACAAGGTACAGGTGCAGCAGGAGACATGGAACAAAATCCGAAATGATGTGTAAATGAGACATCAAAGATAAGGTGCTTATCATAGACTGGCATGGTGAAAGAAGATTCCAGAACATGCTTTCAAACTAATACTCTTAATTTCCTTTCTTCTCTACCTTCTGCCTTTGGTCCCACTGCCTCACAAAGTTGCAGAAAGGCAATAAACATCCCTGTCTGTCTTCGCAGGTATGTAGAAGCAGCTGTCCCCCTGCAGCATGCCTGAAGCACATGCCCTATCCCAGATCAAGGTCCTGGACGCATGTTGAAGCATCTGCCGCTCACCACTCTGCTGCAGAAATCATGCTATGTTGTTCCTCTAGAGCAGTAGTTCTCAACCTTCCTAATGCCGCGACCCTTTAAGACAGCTCCTCATGTGGTGGTGACCCCCAACCATAAAATTATTTCCGTTGCTACTTCATAACTGTAATCTTGCTACAGTTATGAACTGTAATGTAAATATCTGATAGGCAGGATGTATTTTCGTTGTTACAAATTGAACATAATTAAAGCTTAGTGATTAATCACAAAAACAATATATAATTATATATTGTGAAATATTTATTTCTAATTACAAATAAATGAAATTTTGTCTTGAATCGTGGTGTAGCATGGGTAACAGTCTTCATATAACAACAGTAAACTACATTGCTACACTTTGCTACACCGAGAAGCAGTGTGTTGGTTCCTAAGACCATGGGAAACAGGTGTTTTCCAATAGTCTTAGGCGACCCCTGTGAAAGGGTCATTCGACCCCCAAAGGGGTCGGGACCCACAGGTTGAGAACCGCTGCTCTAGAGGGAAAACAGTGTAAGGCACGAATTGGTGTTTCCTCTTTTTCGGTTGTCTAGGCCTCCTCACTCTTCTGTGAAAAAGGAAGGAAATAAAATCTCTAGGCTCTAAAGAGAAACATCATCTGAGGGTCTTCCAACCTAGATGACTTGATCTTTCCCTTCAACCTAGATGACTTGATCTTACGCTTCATAGTCTTACCTTCATAAAACATTCAGACCTCCCCAGTGAGGGCCTTTCTAGCCCACATTCTTTTTCTACTAATATATGTTTTTATTGATTTTATTATTTAAAAATTTTTTATATTTTTTTATTGATTTCAGAGAGGAAAGGAGAAAGAGAGGAAGGTAGAAACAGCAATGATGAGAAAGAATGGCTGAGCAGCTGCCTCCTGCGCTTCCCCCATTGGAGGTAGAGCCTGTAAACCAGACATGTGCACTGACCAGGAATGGAAGCACGATTTCCTGGTTCATAGGCTGGCGCTCAACTGCTAAGCCATGCCAGCTAGACTATTTTTATTAATTTGAGAGAGAGAGAGAGAGAGATATTGATTGACTGCCTCCTGAACGCTCCCTAATGGGGTTCAAGCCTACAACCTGGGCATATGCCCTGACTGGGAATCGAACCAGTGACCTCTCAATGCATGGGGTAATGCTCAACCAACTGAGCATGGGGTGATGCTCAAGCCACTGGCCCATCTTCTCGACATTGTTATCTGAACTCCACTCCAATACACACCCAAGGATCCAGGTGACAAAACCTACTTTTGGTCACTGCATTGGGAACGGGGACATTAGAGTTTAAGATGAAAGCATGCAGCTATTGAGCTCGATAGAGAATATTACACCTTAACTTTTTCTTCTTTTTTTAAAAAAAATATATTTTATTGATTTTTCACAGAGAGGAAGGAAAAGGAATAGTAAGCCAGAAACATCAATGAGAGAGAGAGACATCAGTTGCCACATGCACGCCCCCTACTGGGGATGTGCCCGCAACCAATGTACATGCCCTTGACCGGAATCGAACCTGGGACCTTTCGGTTCCCAGGCCGAGGCTCTATCCACTGAGCCACACCGGTTTCAGCTACACCTTAACTTCTACCTCGTGCCTAATCATGACAAGACACCTGGGTCCCAGTCCTAGTTCTTAACCCAGGAGTTCCCTGTGGCTTTGAGGAGAGCCTCATTCCTCACTAGGAATCAATTTCCTCGTCTGTCTATCAGATGAAACGCTTTCATCCTTCTCTCTAAGCACCCCGGGACTGGGTTGTGAGATCGCTCCTTTTTCTGCATCTCCAACTGGCTTTTTCTGGGTAAAATGTGACCGGAGAGAGAGAGAGAGAGAGAGAGAGAGAGAGAGAGAGAGAGAGACTCTGTGAGAATCTGCACCCCCAGCGATCCTAAATATGGCAAGCCCCGCCACTTCCTGTGAAGATTCCTTGGAAGCATAAAAAAGCAGAGCCCGTGACTTCTGCGCTCAGTACATTTTTTCCCCGGGACCCACTCGAGGGAGGATGGGATGGGAACACTCCGTCAGACACAATCAAAACGCACCACACAAGTGGAGCGCTCGGCTAATCCAAACAGAATGACGGGGGTGGCCGGTCAGGGGCTGAGCGATCCTCACGCCGGCGTGAAGATAGGCCACACAGTTAGATCAGAATGCAAATAGCCTCCCTCACATGGCGCACGGAGACTCCCCTCCCCTCGCGAGCTCTCCAAAAACTTCCAAATGTTCCATTTGGGGAAGCAGATGCCCCGGGAAATGAAGACCATGCCTTTATTGTCTTCTCCTTTCTCCCTTCTCCGGAGTTAACTGCTTGCTGGCCAACGCGGGGGATGCTGGCAGATGGGGGTTCCTCTGGAAAGAGGGGAACCCTGACTCACTGTGTTGGCCTGCCTCGCATGGGAGAGGGCCTTGGGGAGCCACATGCGCCCCGGCTGGGCTGAGCCCATGACCCAGGTGGAGGAGAAGATGCACATGTTTGCCGACAGCTGCAGGAGGTCCGCCCAATCAACCAAAGCTCATTGGCCGTCTCCTTGGTGTCAGACACCATCTAGGGACCAGGGAGAAAGTGGCGAGTGAAAGAGTGTAGTCCCTGCCCTCCTGGAACTTTCTGTCTTTATTTTTTATTTTTTTAAATATATTTTATTGATCTTTTACAGAAAGGAAGGGAGAGAGATAGAGAGTCAGAAACATCGATGAGAGAGAGACATCGATCCGCCGCCTCCTGCACGCCCCACAGTGGAGATGTGCCCGCAAGCAAGGTACATGCCCCCAACGGGAATCGAACCCGGGACCTTTCAGTCCGCAAGCCGACGCTCTGTCCACTGAGCCAAACCGGTCTTGGCAACTTTGTGTCTTTAAAGAGAGCCGGAGGGAAGATTGAAAGTACCGGGGAGGACAGTGAAATGGTGCCAATTTGCTGGTCCAGGTGGACAAGGAATCGGAAGGTGAGCAGCGAGCATCTTGGTGTGAGGGGCCGGGAATGGAGGCAGAGCGAGCTGGCCGGAACCAGGACAGAGAGCGGCCGCTGAGAACGCCGGAGCCGCCTCTGGTGGAGCAAGCCGAGCGGTGAAAGGCAGGCTGGGCAGCTGCAAAGGCCTCTACTGGGTGGAGAGTGAGCAGGCAATAAAGACCCCTCCTTGCTCTGTCTTTTATTCTGCCCGCGGATATCCTGGAATCTTAAAATTATGCGGTTTTAATAGTTTTCTCCTGAGATAGTCCTCTTTATCCCCTTTCCTTTTTCTTCGTTATTCTGTGGTATTCTTCTCCGCATACACCGCGTACATTCGAATAAATGCCAGAATACTCGTTCAGCTCCTCAAATGTATCCCAAGTAAGTTAGTGCCTGCGTTTTCCCAGGTAGGGTAGCGCTAGGTACTACTTCTACGAAGGACTCTGTAAACAAGAATACAACTACAGTGGTATGAGTTTAATTCATTCCGTTACCTTGAGGCGTGGGAAACTATGAGACACTCGAGTCGCGGTAAACTGGTGGGTCGTATGCAACCCATCGATCCGCGGGATGACTCCTATCTCAAATGTTGCTTGTATTTCAAAGCAAAAATCGCTCGCTCAATGGCTCGTATCTCAAAAATCTCGTACGTTAGGGCACTCGTATCTCGAGGTACCATTGTACAGGAGAATAAGATGAAGGATGACTGAGAGATGGTTGTCATTTCAAGAAACTTCTCTAGAGCCCAGGACGGTGCACTGGGAAAAGCAAAGGTTTGAATGGTGGCGAAGCAAGGCTGATGCCTTCAAATGGCTGAGGGATAAGATGTGAACAAGCAATAAAATGCTAGGGGCTGAAACCAGTTTGGCTCAGTGGCTAGAGCATCGGCCTGCAGACTGAAAGGTCCCAGGATTGATTCTGGTCAGGGGCATGTACCTTGGTTGTGGGCACATCCCCAGTAGAGGGTATGCAGGAGGCAGCTGATCAATGTTTCTCTCTCATCAATGTTTCTACCTCTCTATCCCTCTCCCTTCCTCTCTGTAAAAAATAAGTAAGATATATTTAAAAAAAAAAAAAAAGAAAGAGAATGCTTGGGAATTACTAAGAGAAAGCTATTGGCTCCATATATGATGGTATATAGAAAGAGATGGGCAATATTACCATGAGTTTACTCAGGGGGTAATTCGCTTATAAACAAACGTAAGACGAGGAATAAGGTGGCACACAACCCCGGCAGTAGGCTTGGCATGAGCCATCCAGATCTCTCCTCAATAAAGACCTGCAGCCCAGCTACCACCCCTTCAGGAACTGCTTCTGTTCCAGACATCCACCTCACCCACGGCCCCTTCTCAAGACATGTGGACTCGATGACTGATCCATGAGGGATACAGAGGCTTAATTCAGCTTTAAATGCCTTTAAAGGGCCAGGCTAGCTGCAGCCCTTCCCCGGGGATAAACTGAGGGATTTGAGACTGCTCTTCAGTTTGGCACCTTCCTCTTCCCAAAGCTACTCTTCTCTTCCCCATCAACAAGTATTGGTCCCAAGGACACGGCTTAACGTATTCTGCGTGCTTACTCTAACTCTGTCTCAGAGTCTGTGCCCCCCGAAACCCAACATGTAGCATCACTCAACCTATTAACTCACAAGACATTTCCGTTTTGGTAATTAGAGTTATTTGAACATGATTGAGAATGTAGGGGCTCTCATTTTGTTTACCTGGCACCCTTTAAAGGCTAAGTCCCCCCCCCACTACCCCTCTATCTCCTCTCTAATTTTTTTCTTTTTCCCTTTTCTTACCACTGACTATTCCTCATTCAGTTCAAGATTATTGCGATTGAACCATATCATAACGAAAGCTATATTTAGGACCTTGGACAGCAGCATATAGACTACCCGTGCCCCTCCCCCCATCCCCTTCCTGCAACACACACACACACACACACATGACAATGTTTTTATTCTCTCAACAGCTATCCTAGGCAGACTTGGGAGTATCTTTGTCAGTGAGGTTGATAACTATTAATGTGATTCCTGCAACTGGGTGGGCATAACAGACCTCTGAGTGGATATCCAACTTGGAAAGTTTATGATTTTTTTGCTGGAATTTCTCATGTATTCCCCAGCCCTAGAAATATCATTACCTCTGTTAACTGCTACTGTGAAACTGCCCAAATAGATTTATATATTAATAAAACTGGGCATATGAGTGTTTCTGTTGGACAAATTTTATTGAATCATTGCATCATTGCTAACCGTTTTTTATCTTTTACATACGTGGCTGTCTGGCTTGTCTAACCAACAAAGGCAGCTAAAGAATAAACAAATGCACTTACATATATTGTAGGAAGTAATTAAATTTCTTACTCTAATTTTAAATTGCATTATCCGCTCAATGCAAAATATATATATATGGCACATATTTGGAACTTTTTTTTGTCCCCATCCATCGTTAAAGCAAATACTTTCATTTTTTTTCTTCAAAATGTCAATATAGAAACTATTTGTAGAACTACTCCGGTTGTCTTTGCTTATATTCAAGTCAAATATACGGCAAGAGAATGAGCGCTCTTAAAAAGTACCAGTCTCTATATTAAAAATATATATAAACTGAAGGTGAACCACACTGACTAAAAGGACTTAATTGTGGGAAATAAAGCAAAAGTGCTCACTCTCAGCGAAGCTCCTTTCTGCTGAGAGGAAAGAAATTAAAGTTCCGAGCCACTGACAGGAAGACAGAGTTTCCGTGAGCCTTGCAAACGCAGAGCGAAGAGCGAAATAACCCGGTCCTCCACTGGGAGCACTTGTGCCTTCGCTGACAAAGTGCTGCCTCAGGCTTCTGAGAGCAGAGATGACTCCTGCCAGGGGACTGGAGCTGTCCGTGGGGGAAAGGAAAGCTAAGTGAGGGACTGTCTCACTGATGCTCTTCTCAAACGAGTTGAGAAATGACCGCCTCGAGTAGACAGTGGCTCTACACCTTTAGGACACACAACATAGTAAAGTCACTGAAAACCGTCTATGCTTTACTACTGCTACTACCATTACCACTACTAGTAAAAATAACAGAAAAAAATAATAATAAAGAAAATTAGAATTCTAATAATGACTTCCATGTCAGAGTCCATATTTCATGCCAATCACTATTCTAAGCAATTTACAACACTGAATTCTCTGCTGTGATGGATTATTAGCTCCATTTTGTAAGTGGGATCACTCAGACTTGGATCAATAACATTATTTTCCAAAGTAAAGAAGTAAAAAACAAAACAAAACAAAAGTGTGTGGAATGAATGTATAAATATCAATAACCCTGATAAACTGCATAGAGCAATTGTCTACAATTAATTCTTCAAATAATGGCTCGATTTGGTAGGGAATTTTGGAAATTAAAGAACGACATTTTTTTTTAAAGACTGATAATGTTGAATTGAACATCAGTCCAAAAAAATCAGAAAACCTAGGAACTAGCCCCTCTCCTGCCATTCATGGTTGCAAAAATGTGGAGAATTTCCTCTTTCTCTGGCTCACTTGAAAGTAATCTCTGAGGTATTTTCAGGTATTTGAAAAATAATAGTGTCTGCACATCACTGTCAGACAGGAAACGATGAAAAAAAAAACCCTCCTAAAGAAAGTAAAAATAGATAATTCTTCATCCCAGTTTGATCAAAACCAGAATGGTAGAAATGGATGGGGGAAAATATGCTTTACGTACATTCCTTGACCATAGCGGTGTTATACCTCGATGAAATGCATGGAAATATCTTCATACCATCCTGATTCTCCATCTTCCCCTCCCCCCTCTCCCCAAATCTCTGTTCAGACGGAGAAAGACGGGGTTCCCAGCTTGGTGACTGAGAAGCACTGGGCTCGCTGCCCGGAATCTGACAGTGGGGTGATGGAAACGTCTTCTTGCTGCTTTGGGCTCCAGTGACTTCTTTTGAATCAGGCAACAAGCTACATGTGTCCGTGGCCTCTTGCAGTCACATATTCTTGGATTCTGCATCCCCGAATAGACAGATCATCGATTCTTCAAAATTACATTCCACTGATGGTGCTTTAGAAACTCTTTACATTATTTAGAATACAGCCGAGACCAAATGGATGCACTAAATCATTCATTCTTTCAACAAGTCTCTCTTGACTGTCTGCTGTGATACAGGTAGGCTCAGGGGCTAACACAGTGACTGCGTATTTTAAGCTAAAGACGAGAAAAGTCCCGCACAAAAATTATCAGTATGTTTGTACTAGTATATCGTACTATTACTAGTAATAGCACTAGGAGAACATATTAGTACTTATTAGTATATTGGTAGATATTATTAGCAAGGGAGTTTATTTTCACAGGAATATAGTATATTGATAATACAGTGGTACCTCGAGATACGAGTGCCCTAACATACGAGATTTTTGAGATACGAGCCATCGAGCGAGCGATTTTTGCTTTGAAATACGAGCAACAGTTGAGATATGAGTGAGTAATCGCGTGGATCGGCTGGCTGCACAGGATCCAACAGTATACCTCGACTCGAGCATCTCATAATTTCCCACACCTCAAGGTTACGGAACGAATTAAACTCATATCTCGAGGTACCACTATATTAGAATAAGCTAATAGGTAAATATATTGTCAATAACAAGAGCCTAACAAGAGTCAGGTTTCTCACAGTCAGAGAAGGAATCTCCAGAACAGAGAGGAAGATGGTAAAAATAAACCCTGTGGTGTTGAATTGAAATCAAAAGTATCATTATGATACCATCATTTTAAAGATAAATACAGACAGATAAATAGATATTAATATAGGTACAGAAATTCTCCCTAACTCTCATATCTAAGTAAGCTTAGGGGCACACGAGCATCCAGAAACTGGTTTCCACACACTGTTAGCCAATGAAAACTGTCAGGGCTCCTTGGAGAAATGGCTGATTCCAGGGCTGAGGCAGGAAAGTACATGCCAGGCTGAGGAAGCAGGACAAGGCATGCCCTCATTAGCGAAGATGGTGGCTTAAAACTGGACATGGTGACAGTATTCACAGGATGGAAGTCAGGAAACACACAAGAAGACAAGAGCTTTCGGTTTTCTTCCTCTCTTTCTTCCCTTCCTTCCTTCCTTCCTTCCTTCCTTCCTTCCTTCCTTCCTTCCTTCCTTCTTTCTTTCTTTCTTTCTTTCTTTCTTTCTTTCTTTCTTTCTTTCTTTCTTTCTTTCTGAGAATTAGCTTAGCAGCATATGCCTATTTTGTGGTGCCAGAAGACGAACGTGCTTTAAAAATAACGGTGTTACTTTATTATATATAGGAGCCAGTTTGAAGGCATTCCTAATAACTCAATCAGGATCAATATATGCAATAAAATAATGACAGTAATGGATTATAACTCTCAGGGACTAAAATAAACATACATGAGGTCATACAGACACACATTTTTTAAAAGAATGAAGAAATAAATTGGGAGAAGGGAAAATTCTTCTTTACAGGAGAATCTTAATTAATAAACGTACAAGGAATAATAAAAACAGAAAATCACCATTTGGGGACCACCACAGTAATCATTGCTGCCGGGAAGAACTATGAAGGGATAATAAAATTAATGGGCGAAAGTATGATGAGAAACAAGTTATTTGCATATTCAGAATATCTCCCCCCAAAGTAGCTGTTAAACGTTAAGGGGGAAATTGTAACTGTGGGGAAGAAATATGGCAGATCCAACCATACGCAAGTGTTCTTGTTAAATCGTCAATAAGACATCAACCTTATGCATCTCCTGGAAGATGCACTGGGAAAGGTATGCCATTGCTTTGGCGATGCATTTTCTACCCAACATGCATCAGGGAGTTTAATCGAGGGGGGAAATCAAGCAATTTAATAAAGTGAGGGAAATTCTACAAAATGACTAGCCAGGCCTCTTCCAAGTGCCAACTCAGGAAGGGCAAAGAATGACTGAGAGACATGCCAGTCTGAAGTAGAACAAGGCATGCCCTCCAAAGGCCATTTGGAATCAGGACTGGCTCCCAGATCCTAAATGGGAGGACTGGTGGGATTTGCATCAGGTCCCTAGTTTCACATAATTCGATTATGTTGGCATTCACTTCCCGGTTTTGCTCATTTCACCTGCGGCCTGCAGCCTGAGGAGGGGCGAAGTGTCTTTGCAGAGACTGTTCCCACCCTCTGCCCTTCTCTGTCCTCACCGCACACTTGGTGTGACTGCTCTGAGGCTGCTTTGCCTACTGTTTGCCTTGAACATGCGATTGCTACCCTGTTTCCCTGAAAGTAAGACATCCCCCCAAAATAAGACCTACTTCCAGTTTAGCCTCTCGCTGTAATATAAGGCATCCCCCGGAAAATAAGATCTCCCCGATAATAAGGCCTTCCCCGAACATAAGGTCTCCCCGGAATAGAAGGCCCCCGAAGCTACCTTAAGGTGCCTGACTCCTGATTTAAAGAGACCTCGCGCTGTCTGAACAGCTCCAGCTGCGCTGCGGCCCATCAGTGAGCTGGTTTGTGATGACAACAACTACCGTAGACAGATAATAAATTTCTTTTCTTTTTTTTTTTTTTTGTTCAACAATAAATGTGTACCGTATTCTTCTTCATGGAAAAATAAGACATCCCTGAAAATAAGACCTAGCGCATCTTTGGGAGCAAACATTAATATAAGACCCTGTCTTATTTTGGGGGAAACAGGGTACATGTAGCCGCATTTACATTTCACAAGGCCCTTTCACAGCACTGACCGGTCCATCTGCACACACAACCCATGCACCGCAGGGTCTGCCCAGGATCAATGTTTTACAAGTGGACAGTCAAGACTTGAACTTGGGAGTGTCGCTCTTTTGAACGCCCAGGACCCTCTGAACATAGCTACCTGACAGGTGACCTCCAGCTCACATCACAAACTCATCTGAACAGCAGGGCTGGCCCCAGAAAGCCCGTGAGTTTCCCTCTCTGCACCCTCCGTCTGTCTGTCTCTGACAGTATTGGTTTCAAACTACAGAAACTGCGCAGCTAACACAGGGGTTTTATCAGGCAATTCGAGGTGGCATCTTGATTTTGCAGGTAGCTGCAATTTTTGTTTTTTTCCTCCTGGGATTTATCCAGTTCTTACAAGGCCATTTTTTGCAAGAGGAAAGATGAGAAGACTTCTGCAAACAGACTAGAGAGAAGTAATGCGTGAAACATAGCTGCAGGCTGCCGCATTGCATACCTCTGCCTTTCTCACCAAGGAGAGGATAAAAGAAAAGGAGAGAGACTGAAAAAAGACCGTACTGAAGAGGAACTACGCAGCATTAAGGGCTGCTACGTCCTTAAAGAATATCAAGGGCAACGCTGATACCCTCGCCCTGGTAACCTTTGAAGAAAAAGACGGTCCATCTGTTGAGATAACTATTCACGCTCTGGCTATGTTTCCAAGCACTAAATAATTAGCTCTAATGAGTTTTCCACGGGAAATTTTCTATTTCAGCAGAGAAGGAGACAGAGGGAGGGTCTTAGGGGAAAACCTGAGCTGAGGTGGAAATGAGCTTTGTTTAAAGAACTTAAAAAGGAAAAAGCCTCAACTCTGCGACGGACCGGCATTCGGAGACAGATTGGCCTTTCGCTCTGACCACCGGGCCCCGGCTCGCCCCGGTGCCTCGAGACTCCGGCTATGAGGACGGACGCACTTGATCTTACCTCTGTCCTGTCACCTGACAACCCAGCCACCGACTCACTGCCGGAACAATTAGCAAGAATAACAATTGCACAGAAACCCGCCGAGGAGGTATTAGTCGGAGGAACAGATTGTAATGAATAATCCAGCCTTTGTCAGCCCGGCCCTGGGGAGCTCTGAGCGCTTTGCCTCGAGATTACCCCGGAAATAAGACTTTTATGTCCCTGTCTCGTTAGAGAAAGCGGGGCATCCGCTGAGCAGGTGGAGTTGGGCTGACTGAGCTTGGCGCTTCCTTTGGAGGCACGACAGCTCCGGGTCAGGTGACAGGTGCATTCTACGTAGGTCCTGTGTGCAGAAAGCAGCCAGCCACAGGGAAGCCCTTTATGCTCCCCGGGGACCCCCCAGTCCCGTGGGCACCCGGCGAGGCTAGTCTTGTGCCCATGTGGCCGCCATCACCGGTTCCTGAGGTCTGGAGAAATGAAATCAGTGGCATCTCTAAGACTGTCTGACTTCTGAAATGCAGTTCCTGATTCTGTTTTCCTTCTTTAGTTGCTGGAAGTGTGTCCCTGGAGAAGGGAGAAATGGGGCTCACAGAGGAAAGCCACGCAGAGGCGTGGGGACACAAAGAAAGTAGACAGGACGCACATGGGCATCAGCGTGAACCAGGACCAGACCTCCACCCTGGGACTTCCTTACAAGGGCAGGCAGGCCTGGAATGACTGTGAGGTTCAGTTCAGCTCAGACATTTATTGAGATGCATTACCTGCTGGGATCCAGCGGCAGTCGTATGAGGAATTATGATAATAATGATGGATATTCTGGCACATTCTACTCGTTAGACAAAGCTAAGAGCATTAGATGTGCTTTCATTGGATTCTGACAACACTCCTACAAGCTATATACTGTCAGTAACGGATGAGATTGAGGGTTAGAGCTGTAAGTCCTTGCTCACGTGTCCATGCCTAGAAAAAGGGGAGACGAGGGTTCCAGTCTAGGTCTGATTTCCCAACACGGCTATCTGCTCACTAAAATCCATTTGTACACTTCCCTGAGATTTATTTATTTATTTATTTATTTTTTGCTATTGAGTCTCGCTGCCTTCTCACTGGTAGACAGTACACAGAAATGATGCATACCTAGCATTCAGGCTTTAAAGAAGAGGTATGCTTCCTCTAAGACTTCTTCCTCATTACATAGTTTAAATTTCAATAAAACACAGTGCTATGAGACCATGTATCACACAGTAGAAACAGCCCGACTCCCCAGTCACCGCAGGGAGAAAATCAACAAAAACATGCTAACCAGGAACATCCACGTGGTACTGTTACAGGACCAAGAAAAAAATTTACCCTAATTAACATACTGCCTATAAATAGGTCACAGACTTTGTCTTTGAGTCAAGGTAGGCAATCGGATATTAAAGAGCATACAGTGGTACCTCGAGATACGAGTGCCCTAACATATGAGATTTTTGAGATATGAGTCCTCGAGCTAGTGATTTTTGCTTTGAAATATGAGCAACAGTTGAGATAGGAGTGGATCGGCAGGCTGCACAGGACCCACCAGTTTACCTCGACTCGAGCGTCTCATAGTTTCCCACGCCTCAAGGTTACGGAACGAATTAAACTCGTATCTCGAGGTACCACTGAATTCTTAAGTTTTGAATATTTTTGATCTCCCAATATTTTTCTTTCTCAGTTAGCTTCCTTCTACCAAAGCTCTCCGCTTTGGGAAAGACTTGTCCTATAAAAAAAACAAGTCTTATATTGAGGAAATAAGAATGTTAATCTTGGGATAAATGAAGATAGACATAGGCTAGGGTGGTCATTTTCAAATGAAGGGTTGCCAAGTGTCTCTAAGAAGCAAAATTGGGACCAATCGATGGAAGGTTTAGGGAGTCAACTCTTAGTTCATGATACAGACACCTGTTCCATTTGGCCACAGTGCCAAAAGGCAAAAAGTTCCTTGTCTCTGGGTGTCTTTGAGAGACAATGAGGTTGGATGACCATTCAGCACAAATATTATAGAGCAAATGTGAGCCATGAATGGAGACTTTCGGGTCAGTACATCCTCTAATCAGGAAACCCTGTGATTCTAGAAGCATTTGTTTTTCTGAGTCTTCGAATCAGATTCTATTATTTTCTGTTTCTAAATGTCTAGTTTGCCTCCTGATGTAACAATTCAGTGTGTGTGTCCTTCTGGGGAAGAAGGCAAGTATTGTGGGTGGAGTCTCTCCATTTGAGGACTATTTTGGTTTGAATTCTAGCTCTGTTTCTTTCTAGATAAGTGCCTGGAACCAGTTATTTAACCTTCCTTCACCTCCGTTTTCTCATCTGTAAATGCAGACATTCATCATAACAATACCTACCAGACCGGGTTGGGAATGATTAAATGAGCACCTAGAACAGTTCTTGGCACTTTTTTTTAAATTTAATAAATCTTTATGGTTCAGATTATTACAATTGTTCCTCTTTTTTCCCCCAAAGTTCCAACCCCACCCTCTGCCCTTACCTCCCCCCACTGTCCTCATCCATAGAGGTATGATTTTTGTTCAGTTTCTTCCCGCATCCCCACACCTTTCCCCATCCAAGAATTGTTAGTCCACTCCCTTTCTATGCCCCTGATTCTATTATAGTGACCAGTTTATTCTGTTCATCAGATCTAGTTGGCTGGTTTGGCTCAGGGGAGATTTTTTTTATTCACTTGATTTTTAGATTCACTTGTTAACAGATATGTATTTGTTCATAATTTTTATCTTTATCTTTTTCTCCTTCTTAAAGAGTATCTTTTAGCATTTCATATAATTCTGGTTTGGTGGTGATCAACTCCTTTAGCTTTTTTCATCTGTGAAGCTCTTTATCTGCCCTTCAATTCTGAATGTTAGCTTTGCTGGGTAGAGTAATCTTGATTGTAAGTACTTGCTATTTCATCACTCTGAATATTTCTGGCCACTCCCTTCTGGCCTGCATAGTTTCTGTTGAGAAATCAGCTGACAGTCATATGGGTGCTCCCTTGTAGATAATTAACTTTTTCTCTTGCTGCTTTTAATATTCTCTTTGTCTTTTGCTCTTAGCATTGCAATTATGATGTGTCTTGGTGTGGTCCTCTTTGGATTCCTTTTGTTTGGAGTTCTCTGCACTTCCTGGACTTCTAAATCTATTTCTTCACCAGGTGGAGGAAGATTTCAGTCATTATTTCTTCAAATAGGATTTCAGTATCTTGCTCTCTCTCTTCTTCTGGCACCCCCACAATTCTGATGTTGGTACACTTGAGGTTGTCCCAGAAGCTCCTTACACTATCGTCACATTTTTGGGTTCTTTTTTCTTTTTTCTTTTCTAATTGAGTGTTTTTTGCTTCTTTGTATTTCAAATCTTTGACTTCATTCTTGTGATCCTCTAGTCTGCTGTTGGATCTCTGTATAATATGTTTTATTTCAGTCAGTGTATGTTTAATTTCTAGTTGGTCCTTTTCTAGATCATTGAGATTCTTGCTAAATTTATACATCTTTTCTAGGAAATTCTTGAAAAACCTTATAACCATGGTTTTGAACTCTATATGCAGTCATTTTCTTTAATTTGTGTTGTTTCTTTGTCTCCACATTTTGGCTGCTTCCCTGAGTTGATAGAGTGGCTTTGTGAGCTAGATGTCTTATAAGGCCCCGTGGCTCAGCCTCCCCAGTTAGTTGAGGTAGACATTCTTGGTGCACCCCTTTGTGGGCTGTGTATACAGTCTTGTTCTAGGTAAGCCTTGACTGATGTTGGTATCACTGGGAGGAATTGACCTCCAGGCCAACTGGCTGTGAGGATCAGCTATGTCTACACTGGGAGAACTTCTGTGCTGGAGACACCCTTATGAGACAAGACTTGCAAAAGCCTCTGTTCTTCGCTTGGATGGGGTGGAGTCTCAGGGCAGAGCAGACAGCACTGGCATCCTGTTAGCCCTGCCCTAATAGGCTTTTATGTCTCAGTGTCCCTTGGTAATCACTGCAAGCACCTCTGTGAGAAAGCTGCCTTGAGTTCCACCCGCTGCCAGACAGTCCAGTTTCTCCCCAAATGAGTCTGGGTCCCCAGAGTCTTGCCCAGAACTGGAGTTCAGTGCAGTCGGGAGCTTCTGTCTCCCTCCTGCTTGAAAAAGCCAGCTGTGCACTCAGTTGCCGGTCCTTTCTGCATATGCATCTTAGTACCTCTGCCTCCTGCAGCTCCTCTGAGTCTCAGTGTGCTTTTCTCTTTCCTTCTAATTGTAGAATTTCCACTCAGTGAGCCTTCCTGTGGTTCTGGATGATGTCTGTTTTGTCTTTTAGTTGTAGTTTTGAAATTGTGCAAGGCAGCAGTTTAGGTGTTTACCTATGCCAGCATCTTGGTTTCTCTCTCTGTTCTTGGCACATTTTAAGTGCTCAGCAAATGTGAGCTATAGTTATTGCTGAAGGATGCCATTTAACCTTGATGTTCCTTGTCCCACCTTCATTGCCCTGTTCTCCCAGAATCTTCCAATCTCTGCACCAGAAAAGGAATCACAGGTGTATACCTCTGTCTGGAAAAATGTCCTCATTCTAGCAGGTGGACAAAGAATATCAAAGTCAATGACCAGTGAATCTGCAATTATCTCAAAATAAAAATTATAATTAAAAAAAAAGTCAACAACCGTAAAGAATGACTTATGTAAGATACAGTGTCCTTAGTAGGTCATGAGAAAATTTTTCTGACAAGAGATCTTTTGGGAATTAATTTGAAAGAACTGTCATCTATGAGATTAAAGCAGTTAGGAATCATGGAACTGACGGTGTGTCCATTTCTCTGAACCTCAGATATCTCATCTATAAAATAGATCCTCTGGGCTCCGTCATTTCATTGGTTCCTTCCCTCTTTCCTTGAGTTCGGGTGTAGCTTTGTTCTTGACGTAGCTGCTATCTTTACAGAGATTTTGCCAAGTGTGAGGACTGAGGAAATCACTGGGGATGGTGACCCATTTTACTGACCTAGATCCGTGGCCTGTTTATGTGTACTGAAATGAAAACCTGGGAAAAACCATGATTGATCAAAAAAGAGAATCTCTCAGAATGAGAGCAGAGCGAAAGAAGTTCTGTGTCCTTTTGAAACATCCAGGTCACTTCTTAAGAGATGTTTACAAATTTCCTGCAAAAGCTGTCCTTGACTTCAATAGTTTGCCTTCCAAGATTTTCAAGCAACATCTGCATTCTTTGCTTTATGTAGAATTTAATTAAATGCCCAAACCTATGTTTTCATGAAGCTTTATTTCCTAGCATTTATTACAGTGACTCATTACACTTCATCACACCACATTCTAGATTTCTCTTTCCTCCTCCCATTCTCATCTTTCCTCCCCCTCCTCCTCCCTGCACCCCTCTCTCTGTCTTTGTCTCTGTCTCTGTCTCTCTCTCTCTCTCTCTCTCTCTCTCTCTCTCTCTCTCTCTCTCTCTCTCTCTCTCTCTCTCTCTCTCTTTCTCTCTCTCTCTCTCTGTAACTAGCTGGTTCTCCAGATTCTAGAACTAGAATATTCAACATACCGGAAGTAGCCTGGATTCAGAGGATAAGTATGGCACCAAAAGATCACTTTAGACATTAACCACAGGGCCCAGAGGCAGGAAATGGAATAAAGAGCTGGCCATAAAGAGAGAGAAAGAAGTTTGACAGGAATAAGTAGAGGGTTCTAGGTATTAATGTAACAGATACAGAGTTTTTGACATTCATTTCACTTTATTGGTTTCTAGCTGCTTGAGTTATGGGTGGGTCAGTGTTGGTGGAAAGTAGAATGTTATGGGTAATGTATTATTTGTTTATTCATTCATTCACTCTCTATGTGCCTTTGAACTACATGATCACATCACTATAATAGTTTATCTCTCTTCCTCCTCCAATTAGTCTCTAGCCTGTACTAAAGACTACACATGTGGGCTTATACATGTGGCTCACAAGCATTTGCAATGTAGTTAGTATGACTGAGGAGCTGAATTTTGGTTTTATTACGTTCTCTTGATTAACAGACACTTAAAAATTAAAGCTTTGTTTGACTTTATGCTTCTTTTGCTAGCATGGCGTGGACCAGAAGTGGGCTGTTCCCTCCATCACCACTCCAAAGTGAGAAGACCTGCAGCTTTAGTAAGCTGAGGTGGAGCAGTGACTGACAGGTAATCCCATTTTAGAAAAATAAATGTTTTTCTAAGCCACTGAGATTTGGGGATTGTTGTTAAGCAGCAAAACTGACTTAGATAGCCCACATCTCGTAGACCAAGCAGACCTTCAAACTACATTATCTATGTGAAGCAGGATATTTTTTTAAATGCCTACTTTGCATTTGACTTTAGGAAAGGAAAATAATTATGCAGCACTCCCATTTAAATGTTAAGCTATTCAGTTATGGGCAAGAGTTAGGAATAAAAAGTGCAAATTGGATACCTCTTCTCGTTATTAATAAATGTTAATTAAGACTCCTTGATGGTAAAGTAAGTACTGTGCAATATGAAGCTTTCA
>PVJN01019361.1:0-37396 GCA_004026805.1 Lasiurus borealis | reverse complement strand
TTGTTGCTAATCTCTTACTGTGCCTAAGTTATAAATTAAACTTTATCATAGGTATGTACAGGATAAGGCAAAAGTAGGTTTATAGTTGTGAGTATGCAAAACGGTTTATTCTTTTATTATTTGTTAATAATTATATTATTTTCTATACAAACAACTATAGACCTACTTTTTCCCACCCTGTATGTGCTATTATTGATTTCAGGCATCTACTAAGGGTCTTGGAATGTATCCCTCATGGATAAGGGGAGACTGCTGTACCCATACTTTTTTCAAGACATCATGTTGATTGTAGAGGGTGACTTTATATTTCCATATATATTGTATTATCTAATTATTCCATAGGACAGAACCCATTTTCCAAAAGTGCAAATTCCTCTGATGTGCCAACTGTTAAGTCAGGTAGGAAATATTTGTAATTTTGTAATATCATAAAAATTTTGTAAGTAGTTTAAAGTTATACATCTACTCAAATATACTTACCCTTTATGGCCTTGTTTTTAATGTTTTGTTTGTTGTTGAAAAGTATCTACCAGATTTGGCTACATAGAGTTTTATTGATTTCTTAGCAGAACAGGTTCTGTGGGGTGGTTAGGAGGGCTGGAAGCCATATTATATTGGATGTTGGAACATCTGAGCAGTGAGGAAATGGGAAATAGCCATGTTGATAGCTCTTGAGAAATTTGGCTGATGTAAGGAGGTGAGACAAAGTGGTGGCTGGAGGGGATATAGGGTAGAAAGAGTTCGTATTTTGTTTGTTTAAATTGGGAAACTTGAACAGCCAATAAAGAAAGAAAAGAAGTCTAAAACGGTGTAGCCATGATATGACAAGTTTCTTTACAAAGCAGGAGGGCATGAGATTGAAAACACGAGAAGAATTACTAACCTTAGTTAAAGTAAGACACCATTCTTCCATGATAACAGGAGAAAAGGATAGATCTATATGTATTGGGTTGGTATAGTTCTCATCTAAAACTTTTATTTTGTCTTGGAAATAGGAAGGAAGTCATATACAATTGTTAATAGTTTTAAAGTTACAAAGTACATTTACTTTTATATAATACAGATTAAAATATTTCATTTATTATTATAGAGGTCAGATTCTTCTGTTTTATCACTATTAAATGAAGGTTTCTTTCTTATGAAAGGTGCAGTTACCTCCAGTAACCCAGGACGAGTAAACCCCTTCAAGGTAAACTCTTTCCAGTAATATTTTCTACTTAAATACATTTCTATACAGAGAAATATTTCAGACCACCTGATGACCCTCCCAGATTGGAGGCATTAAAGACTACAGCAGATCTTTGTGATAACAAAGACAAAAGCAGTACAGGTTTACATTTGGTCTATAAGGTATATTTTCTATATATCTTCTAAGTATCTATTGTTTTGAAAGATACTCTCTACTTTTCTTGGGGATGTGGTATTTGGGAATATGTAGATCAATCTTAATTTGGGTTGTACCAAATGCACTCAGTTCCAAAAATGAAACTACAGTATAAACTTAACTGAAATTTTAAGGAAGAACAAATTTATTGAGATTCTTTTACTTCTTTAAACAAAATGCTTATACAAGTTTGCTCTTTAGGTATCGGCCAATTCCAAAGAGCCAGCCATTTCAGTGAACTCAGGACGTTCTAATATTTTAGACAATATGAACAAATCATATAAGAAATCTGCTGCAATAAATCGAGCTACAAATGATGAAAAGTCTCCAATAATAAAGCCTCTTGTTCCAAAGCCAAAATCTAAGCAGGTACTACAGAAAGCACAAGATCTGTTTGTCTTAATTTTTGTCTGTTTGTCCACTGTTTTAGGAGGCTCCAATTGTTTATAACTATTTTTCTTGCCATTTAATCATTTTTTATTTTTCAATTATGGTTGACATACAATAGTATATTAACTTCAAGTGTACACTCCAGTGATAGACATTATATAACTTACTAAGTGAGCATCCCGATAAATCTCGCACCTGACACCATACATAGTTATTAGAATATTATTGACTATATTCCCTATACTACACTTCACATCCCCATGACTATTCTGTAACTACCAATTTGTATTTCTTAATCCCTTCACCTTTTCACCCATCCCCCTAATCCTTCTCTCATCTGGCAACTGCCAAAATGTTCTTTGTATCAGAGAGTAGGTTTCTTTTCTGCTTGCTTGTTGTTTTTTATTCAGTTGTTGATAGATATGTATTATTGCTATTTTATTGTTTGTATTTTTTAATCTTTTTTTGTTGTTGTTGTTAATCCTCACCCAAGGATATTTTTCCATTGATTTTTAGAATGGAAGGGAGGGAGAGAGACAGAGAGAGAAACATGGATGTGAGAGAGACATTGATTAGTTGCCTCTCACATGAGCCCCTACCAGGTCCGGGAATTGAGCCCTTGATTGAAGTCGAACCTGAAACCCATCAGTCTCCAGGCTGATGTTCTATCCATTGAGCCAAACTGAGTAGTACTATCTTTTTTTTTTTCTTAAAGAAGACTCTAATATTTCATATAATATTGGTTTGGTGGTAATGAACTCCTTTAGTTTTTTTCTTGTCTGGTAAGCTCTTTATCTGATCTTTAATTCTAAATGATAGCTTTGCTAGGTAGAGTAATTTTGGTTGTAGATTCTTGGTTTTTATCCCTGTGAATATATCTTGACACTTCCTTCTGGCTTACAAAGTTTCTGTTGAGAAATCAGCTGACAGGCATATGGGAGCTCCCTTGTAAGTAACTGTCTCACCTCTTTTAAGATTCTGTAATTGTCTTTAACCTTTGGCATTGTAATTATGATGTCTCTTGGTATGGGCCTCTTTGAGTTCATCTTATTTGGGACTCTGCACTTCCTGGACCTAGATATGCCTGTTTCTTTCACTAGGTTAGGGAAGTTTTCTACCATTATTTTTTCAAATAGGTTCTCAGTTTCTTGCTACCTTTGAATTCCAGCAACTCCATGATACAATTGTTGTATGCTTGAAGTTGCCCCAGAGGTTTCTTACTCTGTCATCGTTTTTTTTTAATTCCTTTTTCTTTGTGCTGTTCTGATTGGGCAGTTTTTGCTTCTTATATTCCAGTTCATTACTTAGATTCTCAGCTTCATCTACTCTACTGTTGATTCTCTCTAAATTATTCTTCATTTCAGTTAGTATGTCCTTCATTTCTGTGGTGTGTTGTTTTTTTTTTTATGGTTTCTATGTCCTTTTTTATATTGTTGAAGTTCTCACTAAGTTCCTTGACCATCTTTATAACCATTCGATTGAATTCCAGTTTGCTTGTCTATATTTTATTTAGTTCTTTTTCTGGAAATTGTTGCTCTGTTGTTAAAAATTGATTGCCTAGCAAGGGCAGAGGTTTTCAATTCTGGTTTTGCTTCTGAATAATTTTTCAAATATACATATATATGCATAATATGCTAATTAGACTGGATGACCTTACAGATGAAGCTGGGGCTTTGAGGGAAGCCTGGGTCCCAGGTGCTTGCTGGTGGCCAAGGGAAGGAAAGCCTACTCTCGCACGAATTTCGTACATTGGGTCTCTAGTATTTATATCCAGACCTTGGGGATTCAGGCATCTATCTGGTTTTTTTTGTTTGTTTGTTTTTTAATTTCCCACATTTTAATGACAACTGGTGTAATACCTGGCTCTACTCCTTCCTTGTTCTGTATTCTGATTTTACCTCCCAGATTTCATTCCATATTTGTTATCAATAAAATAGATCTCTTGTGTATTTTTTCCATCTCATATAATTTTATTCATTTAGAAAACATGGAATTTGAAAAATCTCTCTCTCTCTCTCTCTCTCTCTCTGTGTGTGTGTGTGTGTGTGTGTGTGTATGCATTCTTATTTTCGATTGAGAACTTCAGGACTTACCATGTTGGTATTAGAATTCTAAATAATTATAATAAATATGTTTCCATATTTTCCAAAACTTGTTTGTAATGTATAAAACCATACTATATTTTGTTGCAGTACTCATAATGTTCATTCTTACAGCCATCTGCAGTATCCTTTTTCCAGAAAAGGACTTCTCAAGCTGATAAGACTGAGGAAGTGAAAGCAGAAAATCCTAAAAATTCATCATCTGAAACCCCAGCTATGTGTCCTCAAAACACTGAAAATCAAAGGTCAGTACATAGAGAAATGTAGTATTCTCAAGATGCACTCTTCCAAAAAAAAAAAGACATACAGAAGCAGCAATACAAATTATACACCTCTGTTATTTAGTATTATAAATCACACATTGACACTGGTAGTGGACATTCTGAATACTTACTAACTTTAAAAAAGTCACAAATATTGATTTATGTCTATTTACATTGCTTACTAAAGTATGCTTTTATAAGTTGGATGTGTTTTAAGTTGTAGAAACATTATATTAGGACCCTTCTTTATAGTTAATTATTTTTATTTTGTTTTTTAATTTTATTGATTTTAGACAGGGAGGGAGAGAAAAAAATTGATTTGTTCCACTTATTTATACATTCATTGGTTGATTCTATTTTTTAAAAAATATATTTTTATTGATTTTTTACAGAGCGTAAGGGAGAGGGATAGAGAGTTAGAAACATCGATGAGAGAGAAACATCAATCAGTTGCCTCCTGCACACCCCCTATTGGGGATGTGTCCGCAACCAAGGTACATGCCCTTGACCGAAATTGAACCTGGGACCTTTCAGTCTGCAGGCCGACGCTCTATCCACTGAGCCAAACCAGTTTCAGCAGTTGATTGATTCTTATATGTTATCTGACAGGGGATTGAAATTACAATCTTAGCATATCAGGATGATGCTCTAACCCATTGAGCTACTTGGTCGCTGCCTATAGTTAGTTCTTTAAAAAAAAAAAAAAAGATTTTTATTGATTTCAGAGAAGGGAGAGGGAGAGAGAAATAGCAATGATGAAAGAAAATAATTGATCAGCTGCCTCCTACACACCCCCTACTGGGAATCAAGCCTGCAACTCTGGCATGTGCCCCGACTGGGAATTGAACCCTGACTTCCTAGTTCAAAGATTGACGCTCAGCCAATGAATCACTCTGTTGAGGCAGTTCTTTTTTTAATAGATAATATAGTTACATGGAGAAACATGGTTAAAAGAAATATAACAAAGAATAAATCTTTTCTTATCTACCCATTTCTTTTCTCCACAAATAGTCACTGCAACAAGTTTATTATAGCCTTCCAGAATTAATCTATGCATGTACAAACACTTTTTTACAGAAATGGTAGCATAGACATTGTTCTGTACATTACTGTCTTTTACTTAGCAGCTTTTGCAAGTCATTTTAAATTACTACACAATGTTTCTTTTACCTTTTTATACTAATTGAATGGATATATCACAATTTACTTAGTTCTCTACTGGTAGAAAAAGGTCTTTTGCTAGTATAAATAGAACTGCAATGAATAACTATATGAATGTCATTTCTACCTAGACATATACTACAGATTTCTGTATGGTTCAAGTTAATGTGCACTTGTAATTCTTATAGATATTGTCAAATTGTTCTATTGTAAAAATGTTTTATCATTTTACATACTCTAACAATATGGGAATTCCTGTTTGTACACATCTTGTTTCTCTACCCTTGCAATACATTACCAAATTTCTTGATCTCTGTTATGCTAGAATTATTTAAGATGCATAGGTTTAAATGAATAAATCATCATCTTATTTTTACTAATAAGTGTCCCATTTAATCACTATCTTATGTTAACCAGTTTAATTCGAGGGAGAAGCTATGGTTTTTATTTTTCCTATTTTGCTCTGAATTAGTTTAGATATTAAACTGAATATTCAGGTTTTTTTATACTAATATCTGGATATACAGAAAAAGTACTCAATAAATATTAAATGTTTGCATTAAACCCTTGTGAACTAAAGGCAATTGTGTCAGATGAAATCTAATAAAATTGACAAGTGTGCTGTGTCCATGTTATACACGATGATACAAGAAAGGACCCACACTCCCAGATCAGACGTGAGAGCCAGGATAAGAATATGGTTAAGGAGCTTGAGGGAAATCCTAAAGATTGCAAATAGCTGGCTTAAGAAATGGAGAAAGAACCTACCAAGACCACCTGGAGTAATTTTGCTGGGCCAGAGAGACCTAAGTGAGATTGGAGACCTTGAGCCTGTCAAACATTAAAAAGGGGTTGAAAGTGCAGAATTCATGATTGCTGCATGAATTACTCACACTTGGAAAGTACAAATGTGAGTAATCTCTTTCAATGACCTTACACAGAGATTTTCAGTTCATTATTCCTGCTGTCTCCAGGCAGTTTTTAGTAATATGTAGTAAGAATATTAACAAGTGTAATTGTGTCTCTCTTACTTTATACAGTGATGTAAGTAGTAATATTTGATTACTAACCTGAAAAATCATAAAGCACTTTAAATTGTATCTCAAATATAACATTTTCTTACATGATTATGATCTTGTAGGCCAAAGACTGGATTCCAGATGTGGCTGGAAGAAAACAGAAGTAATATTTTGTCTGATAACCCTGACTTTTCAGATGAAGCAGACATAATAAAAGAAGGAATGCTTCGATATAGAGTACTATCAACTGAAGAAAGGAAGGTAAAGATATTTTGCTGAGATTGAGATCTTAGTGAGTTCACAAGTTTTAAAGATTCTTATAGAAAATACTTTTTTCTATTTTTGAAAATTGAATATATTTCAGCAAACTTTGAATAAAGAAGAATTTAATAACTAAAATGTCAGCATGGAACTGAAATTTGCATATGTAGTAGTTATTACTTACTACTAATGGTTAATTTGGGGGCAGGTATATTGTTTCCATCTGTATAAGTTCCTGCATATTATAAGTTAGGGGAATAGCTTAAGAAAGTGCATTAGTTATAAATTAAAAGCAAATAAAATTAGTAAGTAAAAATTAAATTAATTCACATTTTTAGATTAGTACTTTAGGGCAAGCATGTCAAATTCAAACACAGGCCAAATAAACAAGGTTTAAGCTTTTGTGGGCTGCAAAAAAACAAGCTTCAATTTTCATAGAAATGTAGGTTTATTTCAATGGAGACATGCTGAATCCAAAGGGCTGAACTAAATGAGTAATTGTTAACATAAAACAATAGAATATTTTAATAAAAATTAATATTTTTTCTTGAACATTAACTTACCAGACACTGAATAACTGCACAAATCAATAAGCGTAATGCAAATAAATCTATTTTTCTTGTTCTCTGAAAGCGAAATATTTCCTGTTGCACACACCAAACAAGTCAGTCCAAGACTAATGAAGTGGCAATTGGCTGCTAAAATATTCGCTGCTAGTATTAATGGAGAGAAATGGTGCGCCTGCGCGTAAGGCATGTAAGGGAAATGAATGCAACATGATTATAGTAATTAGTCATTAGCAAACGTTGTAGTTTGTTAATAATAATTATGTATAACAGGATATTGTAAAAATTAAATTATGAACGTTTAATTGAAACATTTCTTACGTACTGTCATATTGGCTGGGTCCCAAAAATATTTGTTGTGGGTCACATGCGGCCTATGGGCCTTGAGTTTGGCATGCTTGCTTTAGGGTCTTGTAAGCAGAATTTTATAAATGTTACTTACTTACACTGAGAATACTTCCTTTGGTGTTCTTTTCGAGCCTTTCACATGGAAATTAGAACAGGTTGCTTGTACCTAATTGCTTTCACATAAATTTCTGCTTCTGAAGGAAGACTGGAAGCAGCTTTCTGTTGCAATGGGAAGGAATGTGTGTGATGTATCCATTAAATCCTGGGACTTCACTTTCCCAGGGATGGCAGTGTGCAGCCTGGGCACCGAGGCACATGGATTCTTGCCTTGATAAAACTTGGTTTTATGAGAAAAGGTATTGTGAAATGAGGAAGCTAGAAACTGGTCTAACCAACTCAGGCCTCATTTAGAAATTTTTCATAGGTATTTATAAAAGGATAAAAATTCTAAAGAATTAGTTAAAATGGCTTCTGAAAGCAATTTGGCAAAAGTTGTCATTGTTTTTGAATACTAGAATACTAATCAATATTTTTAAGAGAAACCTTAAACATTTACATACATCTAGTTTGCTCATGTGAGAAATTCTACAGCTCAAAAGGGTCCCTTTTTTACAGTAAGTAAGAGGGGAAAAATATAAAGTAGGAGGAGAAGGAGGAAGAGGAACTATTACAAATTAAGAGAGATTTAAGAGACAGATGAAATGAGTCATAGGGATAAAGAACAGAGTACTGATTGCCAGGAGGTGGGGCCTTGGTGAGGAGTGGGGGCAACGTGATGTATCCTTGTGGTGACAAACTGTTCTGTATCTTGAGTATGATAGTGAATAAATGAACCTACAATAGAATTAAATACATACACAAAAAAGTAGAAGTAAAAGGGTGTTGCCCGTGTTCATATCCTGGTTGTGATATAGCACTACAGTTTTTCAAGATTCTACCATTAGGGGAAACTGGGAAAAGGGTACATGGGGTCTTCCTGTATTATTTCCTATAATAACATGTGGATCTATAATCTCAAAATGAAAAGTTTCCTTTTAAAAAGTATTTTGCAATTAATATGATTAAATACAAGCTGAGTGTAGATTAAAACGTTATGGAAGTAGAATGTAAAATTTTTTAATGTGTTCGGCAATTAAGTAATAAAAAATTTCTTAATGAGAATGCTTAACGATTAGCTTAACAGTTCAAGTGCTAATTATCCTATCTAATAAAAGAGTAATATGCAAATTGACTGTCACTCCAACACACAAGATGGCTGCCCCCATGTGGTCACAAGATGGCTGCCACAAAATGGCCAGCAGGGGAGGGCAGTTGAGAGAGACCAGGCTTGCAAGGGAGGGCAGTTGGGGGTGATCAAGCCTGTAGGAGAGGGCAGTTAGGGGTGATCAGACTGGCAGAGGAGGGAAATTGGGGTGGACCCAGGCCTTCAGGGAAGGGCAGTATCGAGGGGACCCAAGCCTGAGGGGAGAGCAGTGTGAGGGGACCAGGCCTGCAGGGAAGGGAAGTTGGGGGTGACTAGGCCTGCAGGGAAGGGCAGTTAGGGGCAATCAGGCTGGCAGGGGAGTGGTTAGGGGGTGATCAGCTTGTTAGGCATAAGCAGTTAGGAAGGCAGGCAGGTGAGCAGTTGGGAGCCAGCAGTTCTCAGTTGTGAAAGGGGTCCCAGATTAGGGAGGCAGGCTGGGCTGAGGGACCTCCCCACCCCCGTCCCCTGCCATGCACGAATTTCGTGCACCAGGCCTCTAGTGCTACTTTATAAACAGGAATTTTTAGAAAATTATATATAGGGAGAACTTAGGGAAAATAAAAGCATATTCTTCCTATTTCTTTGTTACTAAGTAAAAATCTTTTCTCCTTCCATATTCTTACAAAGGCATGGACTACGAAGGCCAAAGGTGGAACTGCAAGTGATGGAGCTGAAACAAAGAAGCGAAAACATGTGACCAATGAAAGTGAAGAAACTGAACATCAGGAAGAAGCAGCAAAGGAGAATCTGAATTTGCCTAAAAAGCAAAAACCTTTAGAACTTTCTACAAATCAGAAACTGTCAGCTTTTGCATTTAAGCAGGAATAGAGTAAGGAAGTAGTGTTTGGATGAATCTGGACTTCAAGAAAGTCTTTGGGAAACTATATTTTTTAAAGAGTTTAAAGACAATTGCTTGCCTTTATAAGATAATAGTAATTATACTGGTGAAGGTAGCAGGGGATGTGTAAAAACTATCATTTCTACAGATTGCTCTGTCCCCCAAATAGAGGGCCATATGGAAGCTTTATGGTTGTGGTCACTGACTTGAGGCCATTAGCATGTCCCAGTGTATTTATCCTCAGAACCACCAAAGGCAGGGTTTGAAAACCAGAGCATTGAAATACCTTGTAGGGATTTCCTCTTTTGGTTATCAGGGACTGCTCCCTGTCTATACTGGACCTAGGGGCCATGGTTTTTAATATGAGCTCTAAACATGTAAATACTTTTGTATATGAGATGTTTTGTTTTGGAAATTTCTTCATATGTGGCTGTTAATTATCTGCATAAGGTAGTTTCTTAAAAATAAATAAAAACTTTCATGTTTTCATATTTAACTTGTTATGGCCTTAACATTGTATTTCCATGGGATAGAAATGTCTTTAAAATATATATTTTATATTTATTGCCATCATTTACTCTGTCAGCCCCATCCTGCTATACACACGAATTGAAGGTAGTGTTTTGATAGTCTGCAATCAGCATGATGTGCTTCTGGTAAGGTACTCTGGTTATGAATACCAGTGGTACTTTTCTGAGCAAGTCTTGATAAGAGAGTAATTAAAAAATCAGAGAAAATGTTTAATTGTTTTATTTTGAGAAACAAGAATTATTTCATACTTTTTTTGTTATTATTCTAAGCAGAGCTTAATATAAATATAGCCACTTAATGAGGGCAAGGTACAGGGGTGGGGATGGGTGAATAGCAGCAAATAAAATCAGGTGGTTCAAAATGGAGGATAGTTTTATAGGTTGAAAGGAACAAAATATAATGAACAAAAACAGATCTAGAGACGGAGAAGCATTGATCAGACTGTCAAACCTCAGAGGGAAGGTAAGGGAGGATGGGGGTAAATCTTTATTGATTCTGGTATTACATATGTGTCCTTAATAGGGGGGATAAGAACACATACGTAATCAATACCTTAATCAATAAAGAAATTTTTAAAAAAAGAAAATTTAGATATATAGGAGCTAAAGGATATTCCTTATGATTAAGGTTTTGAAGGAATACATTTCTAGTTTTTTAATTAGTATCTATTATTGGGATACATTATAGCACCAGGATTGAAAAACCACTGCAATACCTACCAGCTAAATAACCTTGGGTAAGTTTTGCCCTTGTCAACTCGTCTATAAAATCTTATATATATATATATAAGGCTAATATTCAGAGTGTCCCCTCTGGAGTTCTACCTGGAGAGCGGAAGTTCAATTGCTCATTATGACATGTGCTGACCACTAGGGGGCAGTTTAGAATGAAGGAAGACCCCGGCTGGCCGCTAGCATTGGGAAAGGAAGGACCCAGTCAGCAGCTGGAAGGCCCTGATTGGCCCTGGTCGCCAGCCAGGCCTGGGACCCTAACTCTATACGAATTTCGGGCACCGGGCCTCTAGTCTATATAATAATAGTATCTAGCCCTATCTGGCTTGGCTCAATGGATAGAGTGTTGGCCTGTGTACTGAAGGGTCCCAGGTTCGAATCCGGCCAAGGGCACATGCCTGGGTTGCGGGCTTGATCCCTCAGTAGGGGACATGCAGAAGGCAGCCAATCAATAATTCTCATTAATGTTTCTATCACTCTTCCTCTCTAAAATCAATAAAATATATTTTAAAAAATAATAGTATCTACTTCATAGGATTGCTGAGAGAATTAAATGAGATAAAAGCACTTAGTTCTTGGCACATAGTAACGTTTAATATAAACGTCAGCTGTTATCATCATAATGCCTATTTCATCTTGCTTTGTCATTTGGTTTGATAGTAGGATTTGATTTCAAGATCCTGAAGTGAAGTTTATTTATACTTTGGAAAGCATGTTTGTAGACATATTTTTTTGTTTTTATTTTCTCATCTTGCTTATTGTACAGAGTGTATAATACTTAAGGATATAATCCTTGAGTATTCTATTTCAGATCCTTAGGAACCTGATAATACCAAGGATTTGCAAATGGTTATTTTCATGTGCTACTTTTATTTGGCTGAAGGGAGGTTTTTTTATTGACTTGGTTTAACTTACAAATCAGAACATTGAAACCAAGAAACCATTATCCTGATGCTTTTGCTGTATAAGGTTAAACTTCTTAAAAAAAAAAAAGTATCAGGGAATTGGGGCTTAATGTAGGAAATGCAAATAATTTATTACCCACCAAAGCCACCCTTGAGTTTCAATAATTCTGAGCTTATATACTGTAGAAAAATTTGTCATAGCTTAATTTTATTTGCCAGTAGCAAAAGCTTATCAAAGAGGAGATTATTTTATAGCTTCACATACATGAAAAGGGCATAATCTAATTATTTCAGAGAGCAAGTGAGTGAGGGCTGGATTGTGCCTGCCATCTCTGGTATCAGTGCAGCAGCCTCTGGTGAGCCACTGCCACAAACATGGAACAGATCCCTTTAGACAAAAGGATGAGACTCATCCATGTACAAAACATCTTTTTTAAAAAATAAATCTTTATTGTTCAGATTGTTTCAATTGTTCCAATTTTTCCCCCCATAGCTCCCTTCCACCCAGTTCCCACTTTACCCTCTTTCTGCCTCTCCCCCTCCATTGTCTTCATCCATAGGTATATGATTTTAGTCCAGTCTCTTCCCACACCCCTTCGCCCGAGAATTATCAGTCCACCCTCTTTCTATGCCCCTGACTCTATTATATTCAGTTTATTCTGTTCATCAGATTTTTTATTCACTTGATTTTTAGGTTCACTTGTTGATAGGTATGTATTTGTTGTTCATAATTTTTATCTTTACCTTTTTCTTCCTCTTCTTAAAGAATACCCTCAGCATTTCAAATAATCCTGGTTTGGTAATGACAAACTCCTTTAGTTTTTTCTTGTCTATGAAGCTCTTTATCTGACCTTCAATTCTGAATGATAGCTTTCCTGAGTAGAGTAATCTTGGTTGTAGGTTTTTGCTATTCATCACTTTGAATATTTCCTGCCACTCCCTTCTGGCCTGCTAGTTTCTGTTGAGAAATCAGCTGACAGTCAGATGGGTACTCCTTTGTAGGTAACTAACTGTTTTTCTCTTGCTGCTTTCAAGATTCTCTCTTTGTCGTTTGCCCTTGGCATTTTACTTATGGTGTGTCTTAGTGTGGTCCTCTTTAGATTCCTTTTGTTTGGGGTTCTCCACGCTTCCTGGACTTGTAAGTTCATTTCTTTCTCCAGGTGATGAGTTTTCAGTCGTAATTTCTTCAAATAGGTTTTCAGTATCTTGCTCTCTCTCTCTTCTTCTGGAACCTCCATAATTCTGATGCTTGAAGTTTTCCCAGAGACTCCTTACACCATCTTCAACTTTTTAGATTCTTTTTTCTTTTTGTTTTTCTGGTTGGGTGTTTTTTGCTTCCTCATATTTCAGATCTTTGATTTGATTCTTGGGGTCCTCTAGTCTGATGTTGGATTTCTGTATATTATTCTTTATTTCAGATAGTGTATGCTTAATTTCTGACTGGTCTTTTTCCACTTTTTTGGCATTCTCATTAAGATCTTTGAAAGTCTCACTAAGTTTCTCAGAGGTCTCATTAAGTTTCTTGGTGGTTGGTAAAAGATTCTTGAGTAACCTTATAAATGTGGTTTTGAACTCTATGTCCAGTAGTTTGCTTTCCTCCATTTCTTTCATTTGTGACATGTTTCTTTGTCTCCACATTTTGGCTGCTTGGTGGACTGCCTTTGTGTGCTAGTTGTCCTTTATGGCCCAGTAGCTCCACCTCCCCAGTCAGGTACCTGAGGTGGACACTCTTGGTGCATTTCTTTGTGGGCTGGATACACAGTCTTGTTGTAGTTAAGCCTTGATTGCTATTGGTACACTGGAAGGAATTGACTTCTAGGCCAAATGACTGAGGATTAGCTGTGGCTATAATGGATCAACTGCTGTGCTGGGGACAACCCTGTGGGACAGGACTTGCTTCAGTGGGGCTTTGATGCTCACCGAGTCTGCCTCTTGAATGTGTCACTTATGTATGTGAGGATTTGAAATCTGGTGTCATCTCACACTGACCTCTAGGTACACTGGTTCCTGAATCTCCAAGGAGGTGCAAGTCAGCTAGTGTCTGAGGCCACCCAGCAGGAGCTACAGGGATATCTGCAGATTTCTCTTCTTTGCTTGGAGTTTGGAAGTTTTGGAGTTGTCTGACCCAGTTGCAATTTGTTAGGTTACCTGCTAGAGGGAGGCCATTCATATGTAAAAGCCGAGGCTCACAGCTGGGTAGGTTTGTAAATTGGGCAGGGCGGAGTCTCAGGGAAGTACTAGGGCATGGCAAACAGCACTGGCTGCCAGTCAGCCCTTTCTGCCTCCTGTGTTTCCGAGTTCTGTTCCGTGTCCCACACCCCAGTGCAGTAAACAATGATTCCTGTGCACACCTCTAAAAGAAAGCCACCCTCGCTTTCCAACCCGATGGCAGACAGTCCCGTCTTTCCTTGTATGAGTCTGGGTCCCCAGAATCTCGCCAGAAACTAGTTCAGAGCAGTTGGGAACTTGTAACTCTCTCCCAATTGAAACAACAACAACAAAAAAAAAAAAAACAACGCACGCCAGCCTGATTCGTGCACATCTCCGAACCTTTACCTTTCTGAGCCTCTGCACGTCCTACCAGGTCTCACTGTACTTTTTTCTTTTCTTCTAGTAGAACTTCCTCTCCACCAGCTTTCCCTTGGTTCTGGGGGATAGTTGTTTTGTCTTTTAGTTGTAGTTTTGATGTGGTTGTGAGAGGCAGCACATATAGGTGTATACCTTATGCCACCATCTTGTTTTTTATTTTAGTTGTAGTTCTGAAATTGTGTGAGGCAGCAGTTCAGGTGTTTACCTATGTTGTCATCTCGGTTTCTTTCTCTATAAAGCATCTTAATCAGTGGCTGGTTTTCTTGTGGACTTTTTTGTTTTCCAGCTGCTTTATTATAGAAGATTATAGTTTCCCCCTGTTTTTTTAATTTTTAAACTAGTGGCCCAGTGCACAAATTCATGCACATTGAAAAATTAATTAGAAGAACTATTTTATGTGGATCTCCAAATATTTTAGAAAGGGCTATCGCCCTTTATAATAGAAGTGTCAGTCAAAATCATGATCAACAATAATAGGTGAAAACATGCGTGCAGTTGGTGCCAGCAAGAGCTTTTTATATATAGATTAAACTTGCTTAATTAGACCTGCTTTCTGATTTTGCTAAACTTTATCCAGCCCAGTGAAGCATTCCAACTTCTCTTTCAGGTAATTGTCAGCAATACAGCAGTAAATATCAATATAAAGCAGATTATTATTGTAGATCACACAGGGAGAACAAAGGGTGAAATATGTAACTGTAGCAATATTTGACTATATTCTGTGCAGTGAGAAAACCTGAAGTCATTTTCAAGTTCCACCACTTTTTCTTCTCAGTCTGGTCAAGATTCTAAACTTTAAATCCCTGTTTTCCAGCTAATGAAGAGAAAATAGGATTCCTATTCCAAGACTTCTGTGAGGATCAAATGAGATGAGGCACGGGAGAAGGCTTCACAGACATTTAAAGTATAAAATGTTTGCACCTGGCTATAAAGCAAGTCATGTTCCTGGGCTGAAAACACTCCAAGGAGGCTAGTCACTAGGGAGCAAGCTGGGCGTTGCTCTTTGACGTTATTACCCGGTGCCCACAGCTACCATTTCTGGGCTGGGCTGGGCTGGGGGCCACATTTTGCTCCATGGGATCTGGGCAGCATCAGCTGCAATTTGGTGGGGTGTTGCTCCAAGTTGGTGGTGGGGCCTGTGTCCCACTTGGAGGAAGCCGAGTGTTGGTTTGTTGGCACCTGGTCTGCGGTGCTGTTTGTAAATGGCCAGTGCATGTCACACAGCTCCTGTGTTGAGCGTCTGCTCCCTAGTGTGCATCATAGTGACTGGTCAAATGGTTGGAGGGACACTTAGCATATTAGCCTTAGTGCACAGATATAGACTAGTGCCCTAGTGCACAGATTTGTGCACATTGAAAGGAAGTTCTTTAGAAGGTGGTCGGCAGGGCGGGACTGGACGAGACAGGCCAGATGTACCCTGGAACCAACCTCCTGTGGTCTCTTCCCAGCTGGCCGCACCTGGGATAGCACCGTGGCTAGAAGGGCATCTGCAGAGTGAGCAGGTCCCTTGGCAGATGGGGTCCCTTGGCATGACCTGCGGGGATTGGGCCGAAACCAGCTCTCCGTCACCCCTCAAGGAGTCCCAGATTGCGAGATAGTTGTTTGCAGGTGATGAACCCTGGAATTGGGTTCCCTCCTCTCTGGTTCCAGAGTGCATCACCCGAGAACCACCACTGCCAATGCTCCTGCATTGAGCATCTGCCCCCTGCTAGTCAGTGTGTGTCATAGCTACCAGTCAGTCGCTTAACCTTTTATATATATAGATCTATAGCAAATTTCAGATAGTACAATAAATACAGGTATCCCCTTTAGATTGACTTACTGTTGACACTTTCCCATGTATGCTTTATAAACAGGGTCTTTCTTGAGTCATTTGAAATATGTATGATACTTCACCCCTCATGTATCCCCTAGGAACATAGACAATCTTTTACATAGATACTGTATGTTTATGCCAAAGAAATTTAAAATGTTGCCTAACATATTTCATATTAAAATTTTCCACAAAGTGCCCTTTAGCTCCCCCCTCCAACCCCGAATGTAAAATCAGTCAAGAAGTACATACTTTTTAATACAGGAAAGAATGAGGATAAAGATCATCCCCAATTCTAATACACAGAGATAACCACTGTTAACATTTGATATATATCATTAGGCTTTTTTCTCTGCATTCCATCCCCACCCTACTTAGGTGTGAGTCCAAATTTGTACTTCATAGAGATGTTAAAAATAGAACAGTTTGCCCTGGCTCAGGTGGTTGGGAATCATCCCATACACTGAGGGGTTGCTTGTTTGATCCGTGTTGTATGCTCAATCCCTAGTAGTCAGCATACAGGAGGCAGGTGATGATTGATGTCTTGCTCTCACATTGATGTTCCTTTCTTCCTGTTCTTTAAAAGTCCATTTTAAAAATCTTAAATAACAACAAAAATAACTCAAGCCTAAAATTTAAAGTGTGATCTTTTTTTCCTGGAGGTATGCTTGTGGTTGATGCCAGGTTGTACACTCTGGGACTGAATGGTAAAGGGCAAAAACTGATAGAATAGAAAATAAACATAGCCCAGATGTTATGGCTCAGTGGTTGAGCGTCGACCCCTTAGTCAGTAGGTCATGGTACCATTCCTGATCAGGGCTCAATACCCAGTGTGAGGTGTGCAGGAGCAGCTGGTCAATAATTCTCTCTCAGCATTGATATTTCTATCTCTCTTCCTCTCTGAAATCAATAAAAATATTTTTTAAAAAGAAAAACAATGGAATCACAGAGTCAAAAGTTTATTTTTTTGACACACTAATAAATTAGAAAAATATCTGGCAAGATTAGTCATGACAAAAACAAATTAGTGATATTAAGGATGCCAAGAAATTTATTAATTACAAATGGTACAGCTTTTAAAAAGGTAAAAGGCTGATGATGGTCAGTTTTATGTGTCAACAGACTAGGCTTCCATTGCTAGTTAATCAGTCAATCTCTAACTTGTGGATTGCTATGAAGGGATTTTACAGGTCGTGTTAAAATCCATAATCAATTGGCTTTAAGTAAGTGAGATTATACTAGGTCCATGGTCGGCAAACTATGGCTTGCAAGCCACATGCAGCTTTTTGGCCCCTTGGGTGAGCTTTTCTACAAAATACCATGGCCTCGGCGAGTCTATTTTGAAGAAGTGGCATTAGAAAAAGTTTAAGTTTAAAAAATTTGACATTCAAAAGAAATTTTAATTGTTGTACTATTGATATTTGGCTCTGTTGATTAATGAGTTTGCCAACCGCTGTCCTAGGTAAATATATGTGGACCTGATGCAATGAGCTAAAAACCCTTCAGAGCAGAACTGAGGCCTCCCTGAGGGAGAAGAAATTATATGTGTGGGTAGTAGTTTCAGCTCATGCCTGAGTTTCCCAGCCTGCCCTTCATGAATGTCATTGCTTTAGAATTTTAGACTCATCATCCAGCCTTGTGTGTCAATTCCTTGTAATAAATCTCTTAATATATACATCTTACACTAGTTCTATTTCTTTGGTTGAATACTAATTCAAGATTTTTAAATAATTTCATGACAGATTGGAAAATTTTCATGAAATGAACAAATACTTACAAAGCAGAGCTTATTAAAACACTCAGATCATCAAATACTAAAATACTTAGGAATGAGTTTAATGAATAAGTATAAAACTTAGACTTTGAACTACTAAGCATGTTGAAAGACACAAAAGAATACCTACATAAATGCAAAGACATCTCATATTTATGGATCAGGAAACTTAATATTATTAAATGGAAATATTCCCCAAATTGACCTATAGCTTCAATGCAGTCCCTATGAAAATTGCAGAAAATGACAAGCTGATCCTAAAATTCATATAGAAATTCAAGGGACCCAGAGTAGGCAAAACAATTTTGAAAAAGCACAAGTTGGAGGATTTACACTTCCCAGTTTCAAAACTTAACTATCCTATATAATAAAAGGCTAATATGCAAATTGACCAAACTGGTGGAATGACCAGTTGCTATGACTGGCACTGACCTCCAGGGGGCAGACACTCAAAGCAGGAGCTGCTCCCTGGTGTGCTTTCACAGGGGAGCTCCACGCAACCAGAAGCAAGGCTCACGGCTGGCGAGCACAACAGCAGCACTAAGGATATCCAACTGAGGACTTATGCCTGCTCCCCTGAGGGCTTTTGGACTGTGAGAGGGTTCAGGCTGGGCTGAGGGATCCCCTCTCCCCATTTCAAGTGCACAAATCTTGTGCACCAGGCCTCTAGTAAAATTATAATCAAGATAGTGAAATACTGGCATGAGGAAAGACCCATTGATCAATGGAATGGAATTGAGAGTCCAGAAGTAAACTGACATTTACAGTCACCTGATTTTTGACAAGGTGGCCAGGACATTTTAATGGAGAAAGAATAGTCTTTTTGATAAATGGTGCTGGGATAATTGTATACATGCATAAAAATGAAGTAGGGCCTCTATATCATAACATATCAATCCCAAATGAATTAAGACTTAGATGTAAGAGCTAAAAGTATAAAAGTCTTAGAAGAAAACATAGGCATAAATCTTTGGCCTTGGATTAAGCAATGGTTTCTTAGATATAATCAAAAGCACAGTCCAAAAAAACACACACCCAAAAACTAGATGAAGCAAACATCAAAATTAAAAAAAGTTTGTGCTTCAGAGAACACTAACAAGGAAAAAAGACAACCCACACAATGGAAAAAATTGTTTGAAAGTCATATCAGATAAGGGACTTGTATCTAGAACATATAAATAAGTCTTGCAACCCAATAGTAAAAGGACAAATAGCCTAATTTAAAAATGGGTAAAGGACTTAAATAAGCATTTCTCCAAAGAGGATATAGTACAAATGGCCTAAAAGCACATTTAAAAGATGCTTAATATCTCTAGCCATAAGGAAAATGCAAATCAAAACCTCAAAGAGGTAATCACTTTGTACCCACTAGGATGGCTATAATGGAAAAGATGGACAATAACAAATGTTGACAAGGATGTGGAGAAACCAGAACCCTTAGACATTGCCGGTCAGAATGTAAACTGTTGGTTTGGCAGTTCCTCAAAATGTTGAACAGCTATCATATGACCTAATGTTTCCATAATTAGGTGTAAACACAAGAATAATGGAAACAAGGTCACATAAAAACCTGTACATGTCTTTTCAGAGCACCATTATTTATAATAGCCAAAAAGTAAAAACAGGCCAAATATCCAAGTAATGAATTGATAAACAAAAGGTGGTGTAACCATACAATCAGATAGTATTTGGCAATAAAAAGAAATGAAGTACTGATACATGTTACAATATGGATGAACCATGAAAATATGCTATTTGAAAGAGGCCAGTCACAAAAGATTACATATTATATGATTTCAACCATATGAAATGTCCAGAATAGGCAAATTGATATTCAGAAAAGTGGTGATTGCCTAGGACTAAGGATTATGATTGCCAATGGGTTCAGGGTGGTTTTTTTTTTTTTTTAAGTATATTTTATTTATTTATTTTTTACAGAGAGGAAGGGAGAGAGATAGTTAGAAACATTGATCAGTGCCTCCTGCACACCTACTGGGGATGTGCCTACAACCAAGGTACATGCCCTTGACCAGAATTGAACCTAGGACCTTTCAGTCCGCAGGCTGACGCTCTATCCACTGAGCCAAACCGGTTTTGGCATGTTTGTTTTGTTGTTGTTTTTTTAAATAATGAGATGTTCTGAAATTAGATAGTAGTGGTGATTGCATAATTCTGAATTTACTAAAACTATTAAGTTATACATGTTAAGTGGGTGAGTGTATGTGTGAATTATGACTATAAAGTCGACCCAATTAAAAGAAATAGAAAATCTAATTTAAAAGTTAGTCTGTATTTAAAATTCTTCTCAAAAAGAAAACAGCAGGCTAAATGAATTTGGAGTCAAGTAAAAATCCCAATTTTATACACATCATTGAAGACAGCAGCTGTCATAATCTTAGTATCAGAACCTGACAGGGTTAGTTCAAGAAGGAATATTATAAACCAGTCTCACTCATAAACATGGACAGAAACTCATAAGTAAAAATTTTAGCAGGAAAGATCCAAGATTCCATCTTAAAAGGTACTATTTAGTTACTTCATTCACTCAATTCTAGAACATGCCATGTTTTAACATTATAAAGTTAGTTAATGCTGATTAAAGTACAAAATTAGAGTGTTCTTGCATAAGAGCAGGTATCTTGTTCAAATAGATTGGGACATTCTGTTTTTTTCTTATCATTTTATGGAATTAACTTTTATGTCCATGCTAGCCAAAGGCTCATAAACACAGTAAAGAATTTTTTTACAGAAAAGTATTTTTATTAGGAGGATAATAGAAGCATAGATTTAAACTACTGCAAAACTTGTTGAAAGGTAGTAATGCTATTGTTCTTTTAATTTTAAATAGTATTTCATTTAATAGGTTTTACGTCTTCTGTTTTCTCTTGGTACTGTTTTCTATTGGAATTTATGTGTGTGTCTTTTGTAATCGTGGATACTTGAATCCTCACCAAGAAACCCACGTTTTTGGTGAGGTGAATGCCATAGTCGATATAGTGTGAGCTTTGGAGCTGGTTTATGTCCTGCCTCTCCCACTGGAGCGGTGGCTCTGAGAACCCCTTGGTCTCTCCTGACTTTCTGTTCCCTGTGGTCCTTCTAATACAGGTGACACTAATTTTCTGTTCATATCTTCTTTTCAGAGAACCCCATAGGCTACATCCCCAGGAGAGTCCTATGTTCCCTGCCATCACTTCCCCAGGTGCACTGCAAGTCCAGAGGTCCAAGCTCTCTCCCAGAACTCTGGAAATGGACAACAGACACAGAATCAGTGCATCTGGGGAACTGAGCTGCGTAGGCATGTAGAGGTGAGTGCTGTGGCCATAGCAGGGAAAAGCTGTGGCGAATCGGAGAAATGAATGAGCAAGAAAACCCGTCTAGTGAATGTGGGGAAAATTAAAAACAGAAAAGTTGTCATGTCAACATCAGCCACGTTCGTGGCTCTGATAACAAAACCTCCTCTCAAAGGATGAAGAGCTGGCACGCTGATCCTTAAAGAATAGTGTGGAGCAAATTAGTGGCAAATAAACCGCTTTGCCAAAATAAAATGTTTTGCTCAGGGTTGGAACTGGCCCTCACAGAGTTCCTCTTTGAAGACAGCTGGATGGGAGTTGATATAGATGGTTTTGCTCAAGAGGGAGGAGTATTAATGTGGTTCAATGAGATAGAGACTTTTCATGACCTCATTTGACCCTTGAATTAAATGTTATAGCAGCTGATTAAAAATAGCTAGATATGCCAACTATAATTTTTTTAAAAAGAGTAATTGGGTATATTTAGAATAAAGAACTCTTAAACTCAATATTAAACAATAAAACAAATAGTCCAATTAGAAAATGAGCAAAACCCAGGCATTTTACTAAAAATATACAGATGGCAAATTAACACATGAAAAGATGTTCAGTAGTTTTCTTTTCTCATTAAAGAAATGCAAATTACACTGCAGTGAGATATCACGATATACCTATCATAGTAGCTAAAATGAAAAATAGTGATAGCACCAAGTGCAAGTGAGGGTGCAGAGAAACCAGATCACTCTTATTGCTGGGAATGTAAGATGGTGCAGTTACTCCAGAAAATAATTTGGCAGCTTTTTAAAAAACTATAATGAACCTACCATATAACCAGCAGATATCCTCTTAGGCACTTATCTGAGATGAATAAGAATTTATTTTCTCACAGGAACTTGTTGTACAGGACTGTTCATGGCAGCCTTATTCTTAATAGCTCCAAACTGGAGACTACCCAAATGTCCCTCAAGAGCTAAACGGTTAAACAGATTATGGCACATTTACCTCGTAGTGTACTACTTAGCAATAAAAAGGAACAAACTTGATACTCGAAACAAGTGGGATTAACCTCAAGGAAGTTATCCTGAGTGAAAAAATCCAATCAAAAGGATGTTTTGATTCCATTCCACTGCATGATTCCATTCATGTAATGTTCACAAAATAATACAGAGATGGGGAAAAGATTAGTGGTTACCAGAGCTAAACATGGGGAGGAGAATCAATATGACTATAAAGGTGAGAAGAGCAAGTCTTGTGATGGTGCAGTTGAGTATCTTGATGAAGGTGGTGGTTTCATAAGGCTTTATAAGGGGTAACATTGTATGGAACTACACACACACACACACACACACACACACACACACACGCACACCCCACACACAGGTCTGTCTGTACTGGTAAAATTTGAATAAGTTGTATGGATTGTTCCAATGTCCATTTCTTGGTTTTGACATTCCACTATCGTTGTGTAAGATGCTGTTAACACTGGGGAAAGCTGTGGGTAAAGAGGGGATTCTGCAACTGGCAATGAGAAACTCTAATGTGGCATTTATAGCTGATGGGAGAAAAGTTATACTCCTGACTCCCACCTGGGTTATAAGCTCTTCAGGAGCAGGCCTGTTTCTGTTTGTTTGTTTTGTTTTTCTTCCTTGTTGTTTTTATATTCAGAGCATGGCACAGTGCCTCTCCTAAACAGATAATCAATGTGCTTCTCTTGTTGACACTGATAAAGGATTCTGGGCCCACAGCTGGGTAATTTGAGTAGCCTTTGTCAATATATAAAGAGAAATACTCATCGCCCTTTTGAAATTATTTCATGATTAATTTCTAAAAGAATATAGGGAGAGTAAGAAAAACGTTTTACTGGAAATGTTAACAAGAATTTAAACACAACAAACCTTCAAATAAATACTGGTGCACAAACAATAAAAGAAAGATTAAAGAATACCATTTGCTTTTTTTTTTTCTCTCAGCAAAACAAGATGGTCCAGGTTCTTGCCAAAGATATTGGGTGATGATGTGCTTCCTGAGGAATGAGTAACAGGATAAAAAGTACCACATTTTCTTTTTATCCATAGAAATACATGAGCCACTTACTGATTCTTAAGTACGAGAAAATTCATCTACACTATCATCTGAAAACTCATAATCAGGTTTCATTTATATGAGTAATCTCATTCTCCATCCTCATTATTAGAGCCTAGAGTGTTTGTATCTGTCTTTTTGCATTTATCTTCTGATTCATAATAACTCTGAAATATCATCCTGTCAGTTTGGATGAATGAAAAATGAGAAATTCTAAATTCTTAACTTGTCCTATGAAACCTTAAACCAAACTATGAAAATAGTTTCTCAAGTCTTTTATTCCTTCTTGAAAAAGGATACAATACTTTGGGTGGAACAATAAGAAAACTGAAGAATAACAATGTGTGTGTGTGTGTGTGTGTGTGTGTGTGTGTGTGTTACCATTGCATCATCCTTTTAAGTGATTCAATTAATTTTTATTTTCTCATTATTTAATTATTCCTCTTTAAAATGAAGCTGAAGGAAAATGGAAGAATATAGTAAGTGATGAAATGGCAAAGCATGAAATAGGAAAAATAATATCAGTAAGCTCCCATAATGTATCTTAGATAAATGTATAAAAGTGTCAATGGAGCCACATGTTAATCACCAACATAGAATGATTTTTATCCTATTTTTAAATTAAATTTTCTCTTTGTTCTTAGGAAAACCTCTAATAAAAAAAATTAATGTTCACAAAATCATACTCCTTACAAATAGTTAGAACTGCTCCAAAAAGAATAAATGTTTTCAGGTCCAGTGGAGCCTGGAGGTATCCCACAAGTTAATAATGAGTTTATTACTAATTAGTTTTGGATAACAAGGTTACAGAGACAGATGCTGTTGGTTGCCACATAACAGCCATTCCCCTCGATTTACATATTCATTCGTTCATTCATTAAATATATTTTTATTGATTTCAGAGAGGATAGGGGAGGGAGAGATAGAAACATCAATGATAAGAGAAAATCATTGATTGGCTGATTCCTGCACACTCCACACTGGGGATTGAGCCCGCAACCCGGACATGTGCCCTTGATCAAAATCGAACTTGGATCCTTCAATCCACAGGCTGACACTCTATCCACAGAGCCAAACCAGCTAGGGTTCCTCTTATTATTTAATTTAATGGAACCTTCATTTTGTTTTGTAAAAGCAACATGCTAATTGAAATTAGCCATATCAGCTAGCAGCTGGTCTATGGGTGGCTGTGTTCTAGCCAATGAAATAAAGGAGAAATTTCCAGCGTGAGGTGGGGGTGTGGATTTCAAGACAGTCTTTTTCACTGACAAAGAGAAGTGAGAGGAGACGGTTTTTATCCCACTTTCCCAGTTGTGTTTAACACTTTTATGCTTGGAGCTAAACAGCCATCTGTGTCTGAGAGTGGAGACACCGACATGTTCGGAACTAGGAGAAAGTTGAAGAGCTTGCGTCCTTGATGACATTACTGAGTCCCGAGCCATGCCTACAATATGGCCACCCCATTGCCAGCAGACCTCTGGCTGAGTGGAACAGTTAGCGTCTGCATAGTGGAACCTGTGGTTCTCAACTTTGATTGCACCTGAAAATCACTCTCAATGCTTAGGCCACATCCCAGACCAGTGGTCGGCAAACTGCGGCTCGCTTCCACTGCCTTAGGGAAAAACACTTAAAAAAAACCATTTTAATAATGTACTAATGTCTTTAACCTGAAGTCAAAACTTCTGGGTAAGGGTAATGCCTTACGCAGTGGTAGGCAAACTGCGGCTCTCAGGTTTCCCACGCAACTCCAAAGTGCAGCAAATATTGAGAACCATTGTTCAAGTCACTTTCAGTTGGGTATTCAGTTTCTAGCAGAAAAAAATGAAAAAACAAACAAACACCAAACATGTTTTTTCTATGTAGTAGTTTCCAATTGAAAATACTTATTTTCAGCCAGATAAAACTCATCTCCAAAAATGGTGAAAAGATCCGAGCCAGTTTGTTTTCTCATCAGCTTTGATTCACCCATCTGTGAAACATTCATAACACTGCAGTTAATTTCCACAAATACTTGGATGACTGGCTGGGACAACTGTGCAGTAGCAGTTGTGATGCTAAAAATAAGAACACACCCGGAATAATAAAGAAGCATGATTTTGTGCGGCTCTGCCACGCTGTTCCGTTCCCCTTGTCTTCATTGTAAAGGGAGAGATTGATTCAGTAAGAGCCACCCAGGATGTACCTCTGTGATATGCAGATTATTTTGAGCTACAGGTAACTGGACCCTGTGGACTCAAGAGAAACTTAACTATCTAGAGCAGTGGTTCTCAACCTTCCTAATGCCGCGACCCTTTAAGACAGCTCCTCATGTGGTGGTGATCCCCAACCATAAAATTATTACCGTTGCTACTTCATAACTGTAATTTTGCTACTGTTATGAACTGTAATGTAAATATCTGATATGCAGGATGTATTTTCATTGTTACAAATTGAACATAATTAGAGCATAGTGATTAATCACAAAAAATAATATGTAATTATATATTGTGAAATATTTATTTCTAATTACAAATAAACAAAATTGTGTCTTGAATCGTGGTGTAGCATGGGTAACAGTCTTAATATGACAACAGTAAACTACATTGCTACAATTTGCTACATCGAGGAGCTGGTGTGTTGGTTCCAAAGACTTTGGGAAATAGGTGTTTTCCAATAGTCTTAGGCGACCCCTCTGAAAGGGTCATTCGACCCCCAAAGGGGTCGCAACCCACAGGTTGAGAACCCCTGATCTAGAGGAATGCTCATAACAGGGTATTATCAGAGCTAATCTATCTATAGGGCAGGACAAACTACTAATTATTGAACGTGTGCTCTCCCTGCAATGACTTCTAAAGCCTCAAGGTGCCTTACCTCATCCCTATCTCAGAAAGTCACATCTACCTCATTTTCCCTTTCTATTCCTGAACCTCTCATACATGTGGAGTCTCTGACTCTCTGATGTAAGTGCAGATCATATATATATATATACAGTATATATATACATATATATATAGTGGTTATTTACTCTTGCTAACCTGTGTCATGTGTGTTTGATTACCAGTCCAGCAAAAAGAAACTTTAGAGTTTCTTCCTCTCCACAGTTGTAATTTCCAATTTGATTCTTTAATGCTGTTGTTTCTGGCAGAATGGTGGCTGCCAGTCTTACACAGGCAACAGTGTTTCTGAGTTTTCCAGGTGTAAAGTAATCAACCCCAGGGCACCAGGAGACTCCCACATGAAGAACTGTTCCATCAAGATCATAAACATCTGTTATATCCCTCACATCTGCGTGCTTACAGAGAGGATAGCTGTAAAACACAAACTGACAAAACAAACACAGGACATGGCAAGTCTACTGTTGTAAGACTTGTGTCTGAAACTTGCCAAGTTGCTGAATTATTGACCACAAGTTTTTCCCCTTTGCCTCTAGAGAGCCCATTAAGTAATAGGAAAAGACATGAAAATAGAAAGCAAATAAATTCACAAAATTGATAATGAAGTGAAAGGGATGAGGGACATCCAGGCATGAGAGTATTGTGGGGCAACCCGCAAGAGGCGACCACCAGAGACAGAGATCAAAATTTATGAGCCTTTATTAAGCTGGCCAGCGACTACAGTTGCAGCACTTCACCGCGGCAAAAGCAGTTTGAACTGCAGTCCAGACCACAGGTGTTTTAGCAAATTTATACTCAGAAACCACGAGAGGGAGTTAGGACTCTTACAATGACAATGTAAAGGTTATGTCAGCTACAAAAGTTATGTCAGCTGTTGCCAAGAAACTCAGGGCACAGGTACAACACCTGGGCACGCTTGGCCAGAGCATGAACCACCCTCTCCCCCCAAACTCCAACTGACTCCATCTTCCTCTGTCTTAACACACCCTGCCTCCTGGGGCAACGGAGGAGCTTTGCAATGTTTGCAGCCCAGAATATTAGGTTTGCAGCCCAGAACAAGAAAATTTGATAAATTTAGGGGTGAGGGAAAGATGCACAATGAAGCAAGGCAGAAAAACTGTACTCTAGACCAGTTTGTTTCTTAACTGGCCTAGAAACACCAAGAAATCTCATTAAACTGCAGAATATGATTCAGGAAGTTCATGGTAGGCAAGAGGTTCTGCATCTACAAGCTTCCGGGTGATGCCATGGAGTTACTCGGGTCTGGACCACACACTGAGGAAGTAGTGAGGGAGAAAACATGAGAGGGGCCCCTCCGAAGCCCAGAGGAGGCAGTCTGCCTCGTGGAACCTGACAGAGGCTTCAGGGTAGGGGCTGGAGCCAAGAAAATTAAGTGCAAGTCTCTTTCAAGTGCTGGGAACGCCTTACCACGGAGTCTAGATAAGTGAGCGAGGAAGAGAGCTAGTCCTGTGACTCCAGAGTCTATTCCTTGCTGTAGCATTCCAGTCCAATCTTGGAATTTTTCAGTAGAAGACAGAAATCTAGAATTTATATAAAATCTCCTGAATTTGTTTCATTCTTGGGAACTAATTAAAACAGGAGGCTGCCCTGAAGAAAGGGAGCAGCACATTTTCTAGGGAGAAGCAGAGCAGCACATTCTGAAACGTGAGGGTTTTCTGCATGCTCTCGAAGCCCGAGGAGGAAGGAGAAAGCCACACACAAAACGTGATGCCAGGACAATGGCTGATCAGGAAGTAGTAAGACGTGGGGAAAACGTGCAGATCGGTGAAGGGATTCGGTGGAGAGAAAAGATAGAATCCCCATTTCTATTTGACATGGGGAAGGTTCTCCACTAAGTGACGGGTGGTCGGGATTCTGGCCCTGTGAAGACTCCTAGCACACTGCTTGCCCTAGCGCATCATCATGGAAATTCAACTCTTATTGTTTTCCATCATGTAGGATGAACTCATAGACAAATGATGGACATTAGAAGGGTGATTATAGAACAGAATGAAAAAGTTATAAATGGATTGTGTGAAAGTAAGGGAACAGCCGCTAGGTGAGGGGAAGGAATTCGGAGTGCTAATACCCTCTGCTTACAGGGGGGAGATCAGTTCACTTTCTATGGGGGCTGGAACGAAAGTGGAGATGTAAGTATGTTGACTGAAGACGCAGAGGGGATCAGTGTAAGAACTAATAGTGATGTCACTATGGCAGAGAGGGAGTAAATGGACTAAATTCGTGTCTTCCATAGTAGAAGGTTAAAGCTAAATGTCCAAAGTTGATTAGTAAGAAGCAGAAGTAGCCGAGACCGGTTTGGCTCAGTGGATAGAGCGTCGGCCTGCGAACTGAAAGGTCCCAGGTTCAATTCCGGTCAGGGGCATGTGCCTTGCTTGCGGGCACATCCCCACTGTGGGGCGTGCAGGAGGCGGCTGATCCATGTCTCTCTCTCATCAATGTTTCTGACTTTCTATCTCTCTCCCTTCCTCTCTGTGAAAAATCAATAAAATATATTTAAAAAAAAAAAAAGAAGCAGAAGTAGAAGCAGATCATTAAGAGATGTGCAGGTTTTTGAAGAACCTAAAGCAACAAAGATTGTTTAAAAGATGTTGCCTCTGAAAAGCAGAGCTGAGGGTGGCTTTCCATTGAAAGAACATCTTTTCTATTTGGTCTTTTGACCATTTGTGTGTATCACTTTGATTACTTATAAGTGTGTATGTGTGTTTAAAACTCATGCTAAGCTGTAAATTATAGGAAATAAGTATCATAGAGAACATCCTGGTTCACATGAAGAAAGTGCTTGTAAAGAAAACACGTGGCCCTAACCGGTTTGGCTCAGTGGGTAGAGCGTCGGCTTGCGGACTGAAGGGTCCCAGGTTCGATTCCGGTCAAGGGCATGTACCTGGGTTGTGGGCACATCCCCAGTGAGGGGTGTGCAGGAGGCAGCTGATCGATGTTTCTGGCTCTCTATCCCTCTCTCTTCTTCTCTATAAAAAAATCAATAAAATATATTAACAAAAAAACAACAACAAAAAAACATGTGAACTCATATACAGTATTGAGTGACTTAAAACAGTGAGAGAGAGAATGACAAAGCAAGCATGGGAAAATGTTAACAGTTACAAGATCTCTTAGAGGGGTATATAGGAATTCTTTAGCTCTTTTTGCAAATTTTCCTTAAATCTAAAATTATTTTACAATATAATAATAAAAAAAAAACACTGAAAAATCTAATAGCTTTTTCAGTGGCTCAAACTTGAGTGTTGGCCTCTTGCCTTCCTCCCTGAATAACATGAGCTTCAGCACTTGTTCCAGTGTCTCCACAAACTACTGGACCCTGGGATCCTTGCAGTCACCCAGGCACCAGGCCCCACAGGAGAGCAGTAAGACCAGCATCTCTGCAGGTGCTGGCGGCTCAGGCTTCCAGATCTCCACCAGTGTGCGGGCTGGCTGGGGGCCCAGGAGCCTGGCTACAGGGATGGCTGGGTGTCTGGTGGGCATAGGGGACATCCAGTGAGAAGGAGACAATACAATGCCTGAATAACTTCCTACTTGGAGAGGCCAAGGAGCCTGGAGGCTGATAATTGGAGACTGGAGAGCGACATATGGGAATATCTGGAGAAGAAGGGACCCTATGTCACAGGCTGGGAGCATTATTTTAAGATCATTGAGGACTGGAGGGCTCAGGACTTTTCAAGTTCTGTGGGCAATGACCATATCATCCTGTACATTGACAATGCCTATCTTGCTGCTGATAATTTCAGAGTCAAATATGACACAGAGCTGGCCAGTCTATGGAGAGTGACTCAATGGGCTCTGAAAGGTCATTGATGACATCAATATCATTCAGCTGTGGCTGGAGACAGAGATCAAGGTGCTTAAGGAGGAGCAGCTCTTCATTCAGAAGAACCACAGGGAGTAAATAAATGGTCTGCAGAACCAGACTGCCAACTTTGGGTTGACTGTGGAGTTGGATGCCCCCAAATATCAGGACCTCAACAAGATCATAACAGGCATCTGGGCCCAGTGTGATGAGCTGGCTCAGAAGAACCGAGAAGAGTTAGATAAGTACTGGTTCCAGCAGACTGAGGAGAGTACCATAGTGGTCACCTCGCAGACCGCTGAGATAGGAGCCATTGAGATGACACTCGAGGAGCTGAGATGTACGGTCCAGGCCTTGGAGGTTGACCTGGACTGGATGAGGAATCTGAAGGCCAGCATGGAGGACATCCTGATGGAGGTGGAGATGTGCCATCAGACGGAACAGCTCAACGAGGTCCTGCTGCAGCTGGATCAGACCTGGCCCAGTCCAGGGCTGAGGGCAGCAGCAGGCCCAGGAGTAGGAGGCCCTACAGAGCAACAAGGCCAAGCTGGAGGCTGAGAACACACCAACCTCCTCCTGCTGGAAAGAGAAGACTTCAGTCTTGGTGATGCTCTGGACAACAGCAATTGCATGCAGTCTATCCAAAAGAACACCACTTCAGGCTTGTGGATGGCAAAGTGGTGTGTGAGGTCAACAACACCAAGGTTCTGAGGTGTTAAGGCAGCAGAGATGGGGCTAATACTGAACATTTAAAAAATAAAAAGAAAGGCCAGTAGTTTATTTTTCCTTTTTCCCATAAAAGGCATTCTATAATTGAAAAAAAAAAAAGCTTACAGTTGTTAAAATTCAACCTAGTAAATTTAAATATTTAATTGGCTTTAATTAAGCAATTCATGAATTGGGCATCCCATCTGGCAACTAGAAGGGCTCCAATGAATTTTACAAAATGGAAGGACTTTATAGCCAGAAAGAGGATGGGACTAAGAAATGAAAGAGTGGATTGTTTCAGGCAAGGACACCTTCCCACAGGGGAAGGCAGAGGGTCTTTTTTTTTTTTTTTTTTAACAGTGTGTTACACTTTTTATTCACTGATAAAGAAAATCCATTTCTAGATGTTTCTCTTGGTACACTTCACATGTTTCTTTAGTAAGCAAAGGCCTATATAAGATGCCTTCACCTAGTCCTCAGATTCAGACCCATCTTTATCTTGACTAATCTGGAAGTAACGAAGTTCGTATGTCTCCTTATCAGATGCAACCACACGAAGCCAATCACGAAGACTGTTCTTAAGGTATTTCTTGGTAAGGTATTTCAATTATCTTTTAGAGAATTGTTTCTCAGAAACAACTGTGATTTTATTCTTGAAGCGTTCAATGTGAACAACATTCCCAAGATTTCCAGTTTTCCCATTGACTTTAACCTTCTCCCATAGAAACTGTTCAAAATTTGCAGAATCAAAAATGCCATCCTCTACTGGATGAGTAAGGTCCAAACCAAACTTCCAGGTTGTCCTCTTAGGCTTCTTGACTTTCGGCGCCATCTTGCAGGCAAGTTCGTGCGATCAGAGACGGCAGAGGGTCTTATCAGGAGATGACCTCAGTGCTGCTGATCAGGAAATTCCAGGCTGATTATGTTTGGGGAGAGGTTGAACTGCAATTAGGTCAGGTATTTAGGTTTGGCTTCCTGGGCTTTCAGCGTGAGTGACACTATTGTGGGCCTGTGGTTTTCTGTTTAATACAGCGAATTCTGTGGAAGCAAAAGGGGCGCTATAATAAATCATAAATTCCTACCTGGGCAGGTCATGGTGGGTAGTCCTGCACCAGGCCTATAACTTCTTTAGCTAAAGATTTGTAAGCCAGACCCATCCATTGTTCTTGTGCATCTTGGTGAGCACACCTTTGAAATCCCAGAAGTAATCCTCTTTTCCAGACCTAGCCAGTAAGCATATAATCCTGTTAACAACACTCTACCTTACTTTCTCCTACTTTCATGTAATCTTCCTTACTTTCCCTCCTGGAGTATTTGAACTTTTATTTCCCTGCAGCAAGTATCATTAGATTTGGCTCAGATAAACTCATAAAAAGGCTCTATGGGTTGGGATATTTCTTTTGTCAACAGTACACAGGAAAACTTAAAAAAAACAACAGTAAATTGATAACAAGGGGGTGAGATTATGGGAGATTTTAATCTCATTAAAAACTATCATTTTTTTAATTATATATATTATTACAAATATATGTGTGCTTAATAATCACAAAAACGTATGTAATGAATGTTATAGTAAATGTCTTGACTTTAGGTATTCAAATAATAAATATTTTTTTAAGAAATAATTCCCTTTGAATGGTAAAGGGAATTTAAAGTGAAGAATATTTATACTTAAAACATGGAAAATTCATATACTATTTGCTAAATGGTTTGGCAATAACTTCTGACTGTTGATTTGCCTTAAAGATCCTTGCCAGCCTACTCCCAGTGGAAAAAAAAGAAAATGTCAGGACGAACCCATGTGCAGGAAAAATCAGGTATTTCCTGTGCTTTTCCTGGTCATCAACAATAATTGTTGAGGATTCATTGAGGAATTACTCCTTTTTTTTTTTTTTTCAGGTTAGAAAACCCTGTGAATAAATCTTTTCTGCTCTGTTTGCATAGCACAAAAATACCCACCCAATAGCATGCAAAGAGACTGTGGTGATCTCAGTGGATGGCTCTTTGCTCAGCATTGTAAAATCCCAAGAGAAAAAACGATGTATAAACATAACATTTGCTCATTTCCCTTAAGTAAGCATAATCCTAATATTTATGGAAGGTGCAAGGAGCCACTTGATACAGGAGCCACGTGACCATAAATGACAGAGGAAATTCACCTGAATTAGTTCAAGATGTGTGTTGCCAGGAAACTATGTCCAGGGGCAAACAATCATATTAATCCCTGGGAAATGGTGACACTAAGTGAATAGACAGGTGCAGCTACATAAATACCATTTAGGCTTTTTTTCTTCCCTTTGAAATATGGAAGGCTTGCTCATATTTTGTATTAAAACTGATAGAAAGATTTTGAGGAAAAGAAAGAATACGAATGATTGTTTTCTCTAATCATCACATTTATTATGACATATTTACAATATATTGCATATATTATTTTTAATTCTCATAACAACTTTTCCCTATTTGCAAGTGAGGAAATTGTAGCCCAGAGAGGTTAAGCATTTCCCTTAGAGTTGGGATTTGGAATCAACATCTGTCTGAATTCAGCAGCCTGGACTCTTTTCACCATAGCTGCCAAATGATCACTGTGTGTGTGTGTGTGTGTGTGTCCAGAGAAAAATATTCAAATAAAATAAATAACAAAAAGAAACTTCTTTGTGGATGGGTTCTAAAGGATGTTGAACATGGCTTTAGATCTGTTTTTGTTCAAGTACCTCCAAAAGAATTTTAGAAATATATGTGGCACTCAACCTTCTTGTGCCTCACACACACATTTAGTTTGGTAACTACAGGTTTTCTAAGATTAAATAATTGTAGGGATATAAATTGTAGTGTATTTTAACACTGACTTTAAAACAAGGCCGTGACAGCATTCTATGAGTAATCAATGGAATGTAAATACCATAGTTCTTTGTTCCCTACCACCATCCAGTTATACAAATTATTGAATAACCTTTTTCTTTTCTTCATTTTTCTTCTTAAACTTGTATTTCCATTTCTCTTTCCTCTACAGAACTTTATTCAATCTTTATATTTGGAAGTCTCTTATTGATTGTCCATGCCAAGCCTTTCTATAAAAATAATTTATATATTGCCTAGACCGGTTTGGCTCAGTGGATAGAGCGTTGGCTTGAGGACTGAAAGGTCCCAGGTTCGATTCTGTTTGGGGGCATGTACCTTGCTTGGGGGCACATCTCCACTGTGGGGCGTGCAGGAGGCGGCTGATCGATGTCTCTCATCGATGTTTCTGACTTTGTAAAAAAAAAGAATTTATATATCAATTTAAAAAATATTTATGGTGACTATAAGGCTCTACATGTTTTCCAAGTTATTCTGGACAGAGTTATCTTTTCATCATACAATGTATCACAACAAAATGAACATGTCACAAAATTAGGTAAGTACTAACAGTTCAATTTTATTGGAAACTTATTTCTTAATGACAGCACTGGTCCCCCACCTTCCTCACCAGTTCATGTAGCTGTGGATGAATATTATTTACTGCTAGAATGAGACAAGATTCAGAGTTAATTCTTCTCCATTTTTTTATTTTATAGATACAAGCACTAAATAGATGGGTATAGGAAGAAGTTTAACAACAACGCAAGATTGTTTACCGTGCATCCAAGTAATACGGTGAAAAATGATCTATCACAAATTATCTTAAGTGACAACATGATTAGATGTTGCTCCAATTTTGATGAAAGCAAATAATTGAGAGCAACATAACTTGCTTACTGCTCATCCTCTCCACCCAGATGCCGGCATTGTGATTTGCCCCTTCGCAGGATGCCTGGGGCAGTTTAACATGGAAAGATATTTGCATGCCTGAGGCAGATTACTTTCTTTTGGTAAAGTCAGAAGAGGGCAGCTGTGAAAGGTGAAGTGGGGAGGAGTCCTGACACACAGATTGCTATGGACAACAGTGCTGGTGGGCACTGACAATATGGGAATTGGTGTGCATCCTACTGGAATCTGGCTGCATCCTGGGCTCTTAGGGCCAGGTGACAGGTAGTAGACAAATGGTGTGTGAAAGTGTCAAGGTAAGCATCTGGCTCCTGGTTGTCAATCCTGGGTCTCTGACAGCCAACCAGAGGTCAGAAGGGAGCGCCTCCATTCTATTTCTCCTGAGGCAGGCGCTACATTTGGAAAAAGAAATTGCTGACAACTTGACTGTCCTTTTCCCCTGGGGGCTTAGAATGGTGGGTTGGTCCAACTAGGCTTCAAGCTGAACTAATTCCTGACATGCTGCAAATAAAAGCCAGTTTCTTCCTCTGTAAAAGGGGAGTAGCAATCCTTGTCTCCTACCGATGGTCAAAAGGATACAGAGAGACCTAGAATTCTCTGCCACACTAGTCAGTATAGTAATCAGCAAACGTTCATGTTTCAGTGTTATAATAATAATAAAAAACATCCTTACATTTTTTTTAAAGCATCAAGCATAAATTAATCATCCCTATGGAGAGCCTGCCTCTCTGGGACCATGAAGCCTGAATCCGGACTCACCTTCTCACAGGTACGAAGAAGAAGAAATACACAGCAACACAAAGCAAAACTTAAAAACCCAAACTCACCAGGCAGCAGCTGCTATCACAGGACCCAAAGTGGAGATGATGATGAAGAGTGCAGAAACATACACGAAAGCACCATTAAGATGTAGCAGTTAAGAGCTAGAACACTTGCCATAATCCTGGCCCAGTCACTCACTAATTCTAATTACGTGACTTTAGACAAATTACCTAGTTATCCAGGCTCTCTGCACCTACAAAACTATTATAATAAATTTCCACATACAGACTATTACAATAATAATCCTGTTATAGGGTTATGGTGAGGATTAAATCAGTTAATAAAGTTCTTAGAACAGTGCTTGGCACATATAGAGCATTCAAGAAATGTTAGAAAAAGTGCAGAATTTGTTAAGTGTTGGTGGAGAGAAAAGTGTTAGTTGACAATGGTGTCTCACAGTTTTGTCTAGGGCTATCAAAGTCCAACCTAATTATTTAATCAATCTCTAAAATGTTTACTTTCTTGGAGCAAGGCATGATAAATTGGCAGATAAGCAACATAAATTCAACAAAAGCAGGGCAATTATCTATGTACATCTAAAGTGAGACAGAATAGGATAAGATTTTCCCTTTACTAGTTATTGTTTGCCAACAGGTTCTTATTAAATAGTTTATATAGCCTAGCCACCTTGCAAAATAATTGGAATTATTCCACTTATTTATGTGGCTAGGGTAGCAGAGGAGGGGAGTTGAGAGTGACCAGGCTTGCAGGGAAGGACAGTTGCGAGGAACCCAGGCCTTCAAGGGAGAGCAGTTTGGAGGGCATTTAGGGGCAAACAGGCTGGCAGGGGAATAATTAGGCATCAATCAGGCTGGCAGGAGAGTGGTTAGGGGGTGATCAGGCTGGCAAGCAGAGAAGTTAGGGGCAATCAGGAAGGTAGGCAGGCAAGCAGTTGGGAGTTTGCATTCCTGGATTGTGAGGATATCTGACTGTCTGTTTAGGCTCAATCCCACTGGGGTCCCAGATTGGAGAGATATATGAAGGATCATTTTTCTTACCCAGTAAGAAGTCTTGGGGTGTCACAGCTGTTCTAGAATGATTCAACAATAATATCAATAACCCAGGTTCCATCTCTCTTCTTACTCTGCTATCGTAGTGATGATCGAGGTACAACAAGCAAATAATAGCAGAGAACAGTTTGACCAAATGCCGTGCCTTGCCAAAATGGGGCCACTAGCTTTTCAATCCCCAACTAGTGGACTTTTAAAGCTCTTTTGTCTAAATCCTTACTAGCAGCTTCCTATTTGACTTGCAGCATTCTGTTATCATCGTAATCAGCTAGCTAATAGAGGGAAAAAGCAAATGCGACGCCAGACATTATAAGCACGGTCATCTGGGCAGCTTCACTAGGAAGCCACAGCTTCTCCCTCCTCAGGGAACCCAAGATGCATTCCCTGCAAATCACCGGGGGAGAGATCAAACACAGGGGAAGAAGGATGATGTAGGGAAGGTGCTTGTCTGTCAGCCTAGCCTGGGGAACAATGGATTGGCTAAGAGATGGACCCCACAGAAGCTTGCTATATCTTGGAAAGTTAAAATCCCCAGAAAAAGATTTCCCTCCTTTCCTGTTCTCTTGCTCTGCACCTGTTCTCTCCTGCTCTCTGACCTTGGACTTACCTGTGGGCTCACCTATTGTCTCTCCATATCCATGTGACCTTCATGGCCCCTGGCTGTGTGAACCCCCCATGCAAGATCCTGGACTGAACTGTACTTTAATATGGAGCAGAAATTCTGGGCAGTGGCCCTGCTGAAGACAAGATTGGATTTCTCCCATGCAGGATGGATAGAGATGGGATCTTAGAGGGGACCCTCTTTATTTTATATAACCCATAAAGCTTTCCATAAAACCCTTATCCTCACGGCATTCCAAGAATTCCACTTACAGATACCAAATGATCTATCAGTTAGGAATTGTGTTTGGCTGCTAATGACAGGGACTCAAACATGAGCAGCTCAATAAGTTGCTGCATTTTTCTCAAATAATGGGAAGCCTGGCAGGAGGTGGTCCAGGGCTGGAACGGAGGCTTTGCTGAGTCATCTGGGACTCAGGATCTTCATATCTTTCTGTCCAGTCCTCCTGAGCACGGGCTGTGGTCTCCTGGGCACAATATGGCTAATCCACTTGTAGCATGA
>PVJN01019360.1:0-37517 GCA_004026805.1 Lasiurus borealis | reverse complement strand
GGCCTGAGGAAGGTTGAGAACCACTGATCCAAAGAATCAAGTCCAAAACCTCCCCACCCTGAGCTGCCATCTGATGAGTCTCCTCCAGATTCGGAAACCTGGGGAGAGACGGCGCTGCCGGGAGGGCGGGACGGCCGACTGTCACTCAGAACCACCGAGGCCAAGGTCATACATCTTGACGATCGGTGGATCCCCCTTCTATTTTTTTTAAATATATTTTTAATTTATTTCAGAGAGGAAGGAAGAGGGAGGGAGGGAGGGAGGGAGGGAGGGAGGGAGAGAGGGAAGGAGGGAGGGACATCCATGATGGGAGAGAATCCTACACGCCCCCTACTGGGGATTGAGCCCGCAACCCTGGCCTGTGCCCTTGACCCTTCAGTCTCCCGGGTAGACAGACGCTCTGTCCACTGAGCCAAACCAGCTCGGGCAGGTCCCACTTTTCAATTCCAAAGACTTTTGTATAAAACACCAAAGGGTTCTTCTACACACACACACACACACACACACACACACACAATGACGACACCGCCAGCCCTACGTCTACTGAGATGCAGACCCTGCACCCCCGTTCTCAGGGTCTGAGGCAATTATCTCCCCCACGGTGACCTCCTCCGACCCCAGGCTGAGGGCAGCCCAGGCTGGTCTCGGTGGCGTTCACAGAAACACACTGGGCGGCACGGAATGAGAGGACACTGGGTGGACAGCCTTGTTTTCAGCCTCACCGGGCTGCCGGTGTCGCCGGGACCACGGCCGGGGGATCCCGCCTATAAAGACCAGTCTAGTTGGGAGGCATTTTCCACGAAAAGAGGAACCGGGAAACAGGAAGTGGTGCCCATCGGGGACGGGGTGGGGGTCGATCCATCGAGGTTCCACCCCCAGAAGAGTGGCATAGGCTATGGATTTCAGAGAGGCCAGGAGGGCCGGGGGTGGGGAGGGAGAAACGGGAACATGGGTGAGAGAGAAAATGCTGCTTCGCAGAGAGATGGTCTGTGATGGCATTTCGTAAAAGACACACACACACACACACACACACACACACACACAGAAAAAGGAACACATTTTCATCCAGGTGACCTGGAGTTAAGGGAAAGAAGCCAGGCAATTAAATAAAAAAAAAAAATAAGAGTACATCCTCTAGGATTCCATTCATAGAAAATTCTAGAGAAGTAAAAGGATACTGTGTGAGAGGTACAGAGCAGGAGGGCGAAGGGATGGATTACAAAGGTGGGGAAAATCGTTGGAGGGTTTGGGAGTGTTGTTTTGATTTCAGACATGGCTTCCCAGCTGTAGACATTTTAACACTGATAAAATCATTTAATCTAAATAAGTGCAGTTTTTTATACTTCAATCATACCTCAGTCAATTGTTGGATTAAAAAAAAAAAAAAAAAAACCTAGGCCAAAACCAGTTTGGATCAGTGGATAGAGCATGGGCCTGCGGACTGAAAGGTCCCAGGTTCCATTCCAGTCAAGGGCATGGACCTTGGTTGCGGGCACATCTCCAGTAGGGGGTGTGCAAGAGGCAGTTGATCCGATGTCTCTCTCTCATCGATGTTTCTAACTTTCCATCCTTCTCCCTTCCTCTCTGTGAAAAATCAATAAAGTATATTTAAAAAAAAAAACTAGTTGTTTTTTTCTCTTCCGTTTAGTTATGGAACAGACAGCAGGCGTTCATCAGTCTCCAAGTGTGACCAAGAACGCCACCAGAAACACATCCACCACAGCCATGTTTCAGTCGAATCCCCGCGAGAACGGGACCGAGCAAAAGGTATAAAGCGACGTCCCGGACTTTTGTGTGGTGGTCATTCATCCGCCTCACTTTCCCTTCTGTGAGCCATCCCTCTCGCCACTAGCAGGGTCCTGACTCTGTGTGGGAATATTAGACTCTGATCCTGAGACCCGATCCCTCTCCTTGAAACCGTCGCGTTTGCCTTTGGGGAGACCCATTCTATAAGTTAGGAGAGACTAACCTCCTCGAAGGGGTAGCAGTTATAACCCTCGCTAACAGCCACCGAGCCTCGGCCCTCGGCGGAGCTCTGTGCTGAGCCAGAGGCGAGAGCGAGGGGAGGAAACGGAGTCACGTGGGCACCAAGACTCGACAAGCAGGGGAGGAGGCCGTGTCTAGCAGGCCAGGGAGCTGCAGGGAAGCGTGTGGACAATAAAACCGGGTTCTGGGGCGAGGAACTCGGCTTTGATTCCGAGCAATGTGTCCCTCGGACGCGAGATCAGAGCGGACTGGATTGTCTCTCCCTGAAAGACACGGAGGGACTCCGGAACAGACCACTGAGTGGACTCCGTGCGGGACACAGAACAGGGAGTGTTGGAAGAGGAATAAACGTGGGCATTGCTATATGCCAAACTCAATTCCAAAATAGTTAGATTTGAGATTCCTGGGAGAGGTATCCGAGATAAGCTGGTAAGACGTATTGTTCCTGAAATAATTTTCATGAGAGAATTGGGATATACAGGGGTGAAAACAAATCTGTATTTGTTTCATACAAGGCAAAATCTTTTCAAGGACAGTCAATAATACATGTGTGTTTTTTTTTTCTCTTGCATGTTGTACCACACAGAAAGACGGAATGGTAACTAAAAAAACAAGTAATACCAATGGCAAAGGTAAGAAAATGAAAAAATGTAATTGTTTTGTTGTTTGTTAAGAATACTAGAAGCCCGGTGCATGAAATTTGTGCGCAGAGGGGGCGGGGAGGAAGCACTATCCTTCAGCCCAGCTTGCACCCTCTCCAATCTGGGACTTCTCAAGGGCAGTCGGACATCGCTCTCACAATCCGGGACTGCCGGCTCCCAACTGCTCCTTGCCTGCCTTCCTGAGTGCCCCTAACCAATTATGCCTGCCAGCCTGATCATCCCTTAACCATTCCCCTGCCAGCCTGATGGATGCCTAACTGCTCCCCTGCCAGCCTGATTGCCCCTAACTGCCCTCCCCTGCAGGCCTGGTCCTACCCCACCCCAACTTCTCTCCCCTACAGGCCTGGGCCCCCCTGAACTGCCCTTCCCTGCAGGTCTGATCACCCCCAACTTCCCTCCTCTGCCAGCCCGGTCATCCCTAACTGCCCTCCTCTGCTGGCCTGACCACCCACAACTGCCCTCCTTTGCACGCATGGTCCCTCCCAACTATCCTCCCCTGCTGGCCATCTTGTGGTGGCCATCTTGTGTCCACACGGCGGCAGCCATCTTGTGTGTTGCAGTGATGGTCAATCTGCATATTATTCTTTTATTAGATAGGATAGAGGCCTGATGCACGTGTGGGGACCAGCTGGTTTGCCCTGAAGGGTGTCCTGGATTAAGATGGGTGTTCCCTTGGGTTGTGGGGTGGCCTGGGTGAGGGGCCTGTGGTGGTTTCCAGGCTGGCCATGCCCCCAGTGACCCAAGCAGAGGCCCTGGTACCTGGGATTTATTTATCTTCTGCAATTGAAATTTTGTAGCCTGGACCGGAGCTAAGCCTTATGCTCCCTCCATGGCGGCAGCCATTTCTGTTGGAATTTATCTTTCTTCTATAATTGAAATTTTGTAGCCTTACATGGAGGACTGGGCTGGCCAGGGTGTGTGAAAAGCTTGGCTTCCTCCATCGCCGGGGCAACCCAAGCCTCCCTCCTGCTGTCTCTGTGTCCAGGGCCATCTTGGTTGGGTTGATTTGCATACTTGCTCCTGATTGGCTTGTTGGTGTAGCAGCGATATGGTCAGTTTGCATACTGCTCTTTTATTAGATAGGATAATTAAGGTTTCATGACAGTTTTTCAAGCTACTTGTTTCACCTGATTACAAAAATCGTGGTTATCTTAAAAAATAAAGCATGGTGTGAGACTGTTTATGATGATAGATGTTATCATAATTAGCCCAATTATCTGAGTGATTGTTTTGTGAGTAATGGCTTTTGAAATCTGCCAAGTATGGAAATGAGGTTCCCAAATGCCTGTGTATCATGACAGGCAGAGTGAGTTACTGACACTTCACGGCTCAGCAGGTTACAGTACAGAAACCTGTCCCCAGGAAGCAGTGCCAGCAATCCCCCCAGACAATCCATACCATTTCCCAAATCCCCTGGCGTGGACCGTACATCAAATAAATACTTGGAGGGAAGGTGGGGGAGGAAGAGATTATCCAGAGATTAGCATTACCCACGACATAAAAAATAGGGTGTTGAAGGCCTGGGGCGGGACGAGAACTGGGTAAAGAGGTATAATGAGGGGGGGGAATATCTGTAATACTCTCAATAATAAAGGTTTTTAGTGTGTGTTTTTTTAAAAAAATACACACTTATTGATTTCAGAGAGGAAGGGAGAGGGAGAGAGAGAGAGAAGCATCAATGATGAGAGAGAATCATGGATTAGCTGTCTCCTGCACACCCCTACTGGGCATGAATCAAAGCTGGGACTCTTCAGTCCTGAGGCTGAGGCTGATACTCTATCCACTGAGCAAAACCATCTAGGGCAAAAAAACAAGTTTTTACGTGCCTTGTTAGATTTCTGCAAGTCCCTAAAAAGGTCCTTCCGTGTGCATATCTAAATATACAAGCAGAAAGTATCACACCTCTCCATCCAGGGGCCAAGGACTACCTCCAATTCTATGCCATCAAATGCATCATCTTCCTGAGCCTTCCGGTTTTGCCCAGGAGCAACACCGCATTATCTTGGACCTTCCCCTTCCTCGTAGTTTGCATCCCAAAGCTGGCGCTCTCTGTCCAATCTGCTCTCTCCACTTCCCTGGCCCGCTCCTCTGGCCCATTCCCACAGCTCCTGCCCTTGCGTGCTCCATCCTTTGCAATGTGAGTACCCTTCATCCCGCTCTTCCTCCTCTTCCTCACCCACCACGCATTTGCTGTGAAAGCAAGCATTCTTCCTAAAAGAAAAAAGGAAAAAAAAAACACACACACACACAGTCTTGGGCAAAGCTGGTGTGGCTCAGCAGTTAAATGTCAACCTATGAACCAGGGGGTCATGGCTCGATTCTGAGTCAGGGCACATGCCCTGGGTGGAGCCTGCAGGAGACAGATGATCCACGATTCTGTCTCATCATTGATGTTTCTTTCTCTCTCTCCCTCTCCTTTCTTCTCTGAAATCAATATAAATGTTTTAAAAAAAAAAAAAAACACAAACAACAACAAAAAACCCACAGCTTTGGTCATGCAAGTGGCTGTAAGGTTTTCACTGCAGACTGAATGAGATGAAAAGTGTTTTGGGCCCTGGTCTGTGGTTAGTTATAGGGATTGAGATGGTCATAACATTAAATAAATTAGGAACAGAAGTTAAGGATTTGAGACTTTTCCTTGGAACGGAGGGTGAACCACTGGAAATCCAATCAGTGATCATCAAAAAAGGCCATGCTATCCTTTTATTGTTCTATTATTTTATTTTATTTTTTTATTTTACTTATTTTATTTATTTTATTATTTTATATTTTATTCTATTTATTCTATTATTTTATTCTATTTTATTCTATTCTATTTTCCCATGCTATTCTTTTAGATACTTCCTTAACTCAGACAAATCCCCCATAGGGTAATCCAGGGACTGGGACACTCAGCAGGGAGAACACTGGGTCAGTTCTACTCATTAACATTCACCCAGACGCAGCTGGTTCGGCTTTTAGGGGACAGAGTGTCGGCCAGCAGAGGCTCAGTTCCGGTCAAGGGCACAGACCTAGGCGGGGATGGCGCATGGGGGAGGTCCCCAATCCACGTGTGTCTTTCCCATTGACGTTCCTCTCGCTGTCTCTTCCCTTCCTCTCCCTCTAAAGACCCTCAGGCGAGGACTAACAACCCCCGTAGAGTCACCCTGGCTCCAGCAATGTCACCTGCTCTGGGTAAAAGCATCGCTTTTTCTTTCTAGGTGCCACGTACATGTCAGACCCTCTTCATTCTCCTCAAAATTCGCCCCTGAGAAATGTCCAGAAATCTTCACAGACGTACATGGGGCCGACCAAAGTTGAGGAATACAGCATCTCCTTTGCCCCCAATACAGGCATAATGAACGAGGTAGCGTTTTAAGACCATCCATGGCACAGAACGGGCCCTCCACCCAGGGACCGTCCGGGGCGGCTACCAGCGCAGGCTGAGGGCGGTCATCTCAGCTCCCAGGCTGGCCGGTGCCAGCATTCCGGAGCTTGCTTTTCTGGCCTCCCTGCCTGACCCAGAGCGTCTCCTCCTGGCGAGGAGGGGCACGGGGGCGGGTCTCTGGAAAGGACTTCATTTCTGTGAGCCCCTGACTGCCCTCGGGGGGGGAGGGGTAGGAATTGGCTCTGCCACTGAGTCCCACTGAACACTGCTCTCCTGTCCTCCCTCGGGAGAGAAAGAGAGCGTGAGGGTGACTGGGGGTAGCGTTTCCCAGACCCCGCCTGGGCCTTTCCAGCCCTTCCCCCTCACCCCTCACCGCCGCCCCCCACCCCCACCCCTGGTCCTACAGTGGGCCCTTTGTGGGCGATAAATCTTAGATGTGAGCACAAGCACGTTCTGAGTCCCGGTGGCTTACCCGATCTTGTGGCACCCTCCCACGATACCCCCGAGCCATCTTCAGTTCTGTAAATGACAGGCGTAATCGAGGCAGCACACAGTGGGGAGGCATCTTAAAAACGGGCATCCTCCCAGTCGCAGATTTCCGTACTGGCGTACGCAGAGTCAGCTGCTGTCCCGGTGCCAGGGAACCCTCTGAGGGCATCTTGTTTTGTTGCTTGGGTTACGCAGAAGGACATGAACACGGCTTGGATTAAACGACAAAGCAAGAGACCGAGCTACGGCTACGACCCAGGTAAACCCCAGTCCCAGCCGCTGGGTAAGGTACGCATCCTTCCGTTCGTCCTTCCCGCCCTCATGGACTGGGCTCCCCCCCCCCTCCACCACCGATCGGTGCCGGGTCTGGGGGCCGAACGCGGAATGCAGAAGAGCCAGGGCTCTCACCCGGGGCCTGACCGTGAAGTGGGCAGACAGTCCTGCCCATCACGCCCCCACAAGACGGCGAGTGTGGTGGAGATAGCGCATGTGCACGCCCCTCAGAGCGGGTAGAGAAACGGGAGGAGGTTACTGACTCAGCACACGCGGAGCAAGGCTCCCCAGGAGGCTCATTCGAGCTGATCGAGACCTGAGAGGTGAGGAGCTGCAGGAAGGCAGAGGGCGCTCCAGACAGAGGACAAGGCCCCGGGACTCGGTGGCACGGGAACGGTGTGGCCTGTGGGAATGAGACGTGTGTCTGTGCGTGTGGACACAGACTAGCTCTGAACGCCCAGCCGAGGAGACGCAGGCCAGGGAGGTCAGGACGGCAGAGTATGGGGGCCTTTTATGCCTCGCTCAAGGAGGGGCGTTTGCAGACTTTCCCACCAGGCCGTGACGGGAGAGAGATCCCAGTGGTAGAAGTTGCCCAGGAAGGTCCCGCCTCTGATTTTCCTTTTCTGATGCCCAGGGCCGCAGGCTTCTGACCCCACCCCCATGACTTTCCCGCCTCACTTTTTCACCAACATGTGAGTATCTCAGGAGACGCGTGTGTCCTTGTAAATTGATATTTTCGTAATTACACAAGTTCTAGTCAACAGGGAATGGGGGCGGGGGACCTCGGCCCTCGGAGGGCCAGTGGCATGTAGTGAAGGCTCCGTCTTTGGTCCCGCTCAGCACGAAGCTCAAAGGCGGAAGCAGACAAGGGTGTGTTCTTCCTTCCCCATCAGCCTCTCCTCCAGGCAGGCCCCACCCTTTCCCCGTGGGGTTTTCAGACAGAAGTATATTTTATGCAGTTTATACGGATGTGTTTTATCTCTCTTCTGAGTAATAAAGCATGTGGGTCAGTTCAGAAGGAGGAGGAGAAGTGGGTGGGTCTTAGAGGTGGCTGGGTAAAAATAAACTTTATTCTTCCTTTGGAGTTTCTATAGAAAAACTCTGAGATATAAAGAGGAGACAGTGATTCAATGATCAGAATTTTAGAAAAGGTTCCATAGATTTGTGGCCTTAAGTAATAACGGAATGATCCCCTTTCTTGACTTTACAGACAACAGGAAAACCCACAGAAAAAAGTACGTATCCTAAAACCCATTGATAAAGGAGCATGTTAATAATACTTATTACAGTGTCATTATAGAAAAAGAGCTGTGAATCAAATACAGTGGTACCTCGAGATACGAGTGCCCTAACATACGAGATTTTTGAGACACGAGCCGTGGAGCGAGCGATTTTTGCTTTGAAATATGAGCAACACTGAGATAGGAGTCATCGTGCGGATCGGCCGGCTGCACACGACCCACCCATTTACCGCGACTCGAGCATCGCATAATTTCCCACGCCTCAAGGTTATGGAACGAATTAAACTCGTATCTCGAGGTACCACTGTAAGGAGTTATCATCTATGGCTACCAGGCTCTCTCTTTGCCCTTCTTTTCTTCTTGAATGTTTTCTGTTGGTTAATTCTTGGGTTTTGTAAGGGTCTGGAGTTCTTACCAAAGAGAGTGTGCTAGCCTTGCAGGTAGGGGTCTCAGGCGGTGAGAAGGGCAGAGGCGTTAAGGGACCTGCCCATTGTGAGGACATCAGCATACACACACATTCACTCTCCCCGGGGAAGCCGTGAGTGACAGGCTTTGCAGACTTGACTGATAGGCCGGGATGCCCGGGTCTGTCCCTCGCCATTTTTCATAGGCAGAGAGCTAGTCACCCACAAAAGCCACATCAAAGGCACCTGGTCACCCATGAACTGAGACGCACTGCAGACCAACGGGAGGGGAGGTCTACAAGTCACAAGCAGGTCGGAGAGGATGAGGGGTTGGCGGACTACACGTATTCTGACAGGCTTTTATCACGTGGGCACCTCTTCAACGCAGAGAAAGTGGAGCAAATACAAACGCTTTGACTCTGGGCATATCTCTCAGCTTGGAATCGCAATGGGATGGAATGCACCTGAAAACTAGAGCCTGTTTTCCGTATTTCACTGCATGGGAGACTTTAGGGATATCTCTGTGTCCTGTCTCAAGGTTGGAAACACTTCCTTGCAACTAGCCTCAGAATGACACTGCAGATTGGTGGCATATTACTGCTGATTATAAGAAAAACGATATATAGTGAATGTCTTGGTTTGTATGTGTTACAGTGGATTAGAACCATTGCTTCCTCGGTGAAAACTTAGATTTTATTCTTATTATAGTTGATTTTAGGATATGCTTATATGAGACAAGTATTATGCAACAGATGCTGTCATCCAACATATGCTGTACAATAAGTGAAAAAGCAGCTTTAGGAAATTCAAGTGATGAGAGCAGGAAAAAAATGGCTGCCCCTCGGGTGCCTCCAAACTCTCTCCGATGCATCAGGAGAGAGCATGCTACATGTGTGTTACCTTTCCATCGAATGTTGGCCGGAAACATGGTTAATGCCATGCGAACGTCAGGCAGTATTTGGGATGTGAACAGCCTCATGGCAAGAACCCTATGGTTTACCAATTACCGTCTACAGCCTTTATGTCTTAAAAGTAATAAATTAAAAACAGCCCACCAGTGTACGAGAAGCAATAAATTGAACGTTTGCAAGCCCAAGCAGATTCTCGGTAATGAGAGGCAAGGAGAACGTTCTGCTTCTACTCCTGGTCCAGACCCATCAGCAGCAATAGCACTGGCCTCTGAGGAGGTGGTCCTCCTCCCGTTTGTATTTCCAGCTCCAAAGGAGGCGTTCCCGACGCCCCGGCCGAGGCCCAGCCTCCCGCCTCGTACAGACCCCATCCCAGCGCGGCCTTGTTTTCTGCCTAAGCTCACGTGTCCTTCGTGGCACCGTCTTTCCTCAGCCTTCCCACCCAGGCCGGTGCACTGACACTCCCTTGTGGGTACAGAGGCATTCCATCTCCACAAAGCATTTGCTCTGGGTTTTCTACCACAAAACCCTGATCAATGAATGGGCTGCGGTCCCTCTCCGACCACAGGCTCGTCCCCGCCTCCGGGAATGGGGTGAAGAGACGAGATAGTCCCCATCCTCCCGTGCTAGCTCAGCAGGCACCCGCGTGTTTTGAGGACATCAGTTTTGAAAATACTTGGTTAGACATAATCTGGTGTCTTTTTAGAAATTTCCTGGGTCACAGTCATGACGCGGCTTCTTGATAAAATACTTGCATGTCAGGAATCTAGAGAGCAATTTGGTGATTTTCTTTCTTTTCCTTTTTCTTTTTCTTTTTTTTTAATCAAAAAGCCATACATCCCAGCAAAAAGGAAAAACGTTGGGGTCGGGGCGAGTTCTGAGGGAACGCGAATCAAATGGAGACATATAGAAACACATTTCACGGTAGAACAGACGAAACCAACTGGAAATGAATCCAAAAGTCTCAGTAGATTCGCTGCCTGTTCTCTTTATGACCATGATGGGAGGCGGTGCTGCCTGGCTTGTGAGAGAAACGAGCAGATGCCACCCTCCTTCCGAGAGAGAGACAGAGAGAGAGAGAGAGAGAGAGAGAGAGAGAGAGAAAGAGAGAGAGAGAGACCCCATGATCTTCCTTTCCTCCCTGCCTGCTTCTCCCCCCCCCCCCACAACCCCCGCCCCAGGTGACTTCCGACGAGCTGAACAGCATCCTGCAGAACATCATGGCCTGGGTGGTGGCCACGGTGACCAGCATCCTGTACCCGGCCATCACCAGGTACGAGGAGCGGCTGCGGAGCCAGGCGTACGCCGGGGGCGGCACCGAGTCCGCCCTGTCCTCCGAGAGCTCCAGCTTCTGCAGCACCTGCAGCGAGGGCTTCACCTGCGAGCGCTACACGCGGGCCACGGCCAAGGCCTTCCCGGGGGCGCCCCACGCCTTCACCGTGGACGTGGACCTGGCGCTGCGGCGGCCGCCCACGCCCCTGAAGCCCCTCTCGGCCCACGTGGAGCGCACGGTGGTGGAGAAGACGTACCGCACCGAAGGGCCCCCGTCCGCCCACGTGGAGCGCACGGTGGTGGAGAAGACCTACCACGCGGACGGCGGCCCGCCCTCGGCCCACGTGGAGCGCACGGTGGTGGAGAAGACCTACAGCGCCGACGGCGGCCCGCCCGTGACCACGTCCCTCACCTACAACACCTCCACGGAGGTCTACGCGCACCCCAAGCTGCGCAGCTGCAAGTCGGACAGCTACCTGCTGGCCTCGTTCGAGGGGGGCGCCCAGAAGTCCAAGGACGCCACCACGGAGACGGAGGCGGGCGGGCTGGAGGGCCCGCCGCTGCCCAGGCGGGAGGTCAGGGCCGAGATCAAGAACCTGGAGAAGATCTTCGTGAACTTCAAGTGCCACCTCAAGGGGGAGACGGAGCTGATCCTGGAGAGCATCTTCCAGGAGCTCATGTCCGACCTCACGCAGGCCGTGCCCGCCATCTCCTCCGTCACCGCCGAGGTGTTCGTGGACCAGAGCGAGCCCGAGCTGGGCGACGTCCTCTCCGGCGTGGACATCAGCTGCGTGGCCTCCGAGATCGTGGAGAACATGCTGGAGAAGCTGCAGTCGGCCGTGGAGAAGAAGTGCGTGGAGATGTTTGCGCAGGAGGACTGGCCCGTGGACATGGGCCCCGGCCTCCTGCCCGTGGAGGAATGCCTCCTGCCGCCGCCGCCGCCGTCGAGCCGGAGGCCGCCGAGCCAGAGGCCGCCGAGCCGGAGGCCGCCCACCGCCCCCGCGGCCCTCTCTTCGGCGGCGGCGGAGCCCATGTGCGACGTGGCCGAGGACATGGTGCAGACCATCCTGGCGAAGCTGATGGCGCTGGCGGCCGGCAGGCAGGACGAGCCTCCCCGCCTGGCCGCCTCGGCGAGGTCCCCCTTCCCCGGGCGCTCGCCCGGCCCCGCGGGCGCCTCCCTGCAGAGGGCCGACGGCAGGAGAGCCGAGACGGCCGGCTGGCTGGCCAAGGAAGAAGTTCAGAGCTTGATCTCCAGCATCTTCGCCCGCTCCTCGCTGATGGGCTACATCGAGGAGGCCATCAGCACCATCCTGGGCTACGTCCAGACGGAGCTCAACAACGAGCGGCTGGTGGCGTCCGAGGAGACGGTGGTGTTCCTGCGGCTGCTGGACGACATCTTCACGCAGCTGCACCGGGAGCCGGCCAAGGCCGAGCCGCCCCGGGGCCGGCGGCCCCGACCCAGACACCCCTCCGCCGCCAAGGAGAAGTACCGGCTGGCCGGCAGCGCGCTAGCCGGCGGGCCCCGGCCCCGGCGGCCGCTGCCGCCCATTAACGTGCCGGGCATGGTCCTGTATTCCGACGACGACAGCGAGGAGATCGACCGGATCGTGGAGAACGCGCTCGACTCCTCTCTGAAGAGCGAGAAGGGGCGCTCGCAGGACTGGGGGCCCGAGTGCTGGTTCGCAGAGGGGAGTGCTCGTCCGGACAGAGGCAGCCGGCCGCCGCCCCGGCCCGCCTCCCTCCGGAGCAGAGTTCTGTTTTACGAGAGACCCAGGTCCGGGGGGCCGCCGAGCGCTCCCCGGAAAGAGGCTTTCTCGCAGGACACGCTGACCTTCAGCCACGACCAGAGGCACCAGATACAGAAGAAGTCGGCGGACGTGATCAGAAGCGTCCTGATGGAGATGCTCCGGGACCTGGCCTCCTCGCCCGGCTCCCCCGGCAGGAGGGCCGGCCCGGCCGCCGTCTTCCTGGGCAAGCCGCCGGCGCGGGGGCTGCCGGTGCAGGAGCAGCTGGACCAGCTCTTCTCGGCGGCCGAGGTGAACTCGGTGGCGCAGGAGATAACCGAGGCCGTGATCAACATCCTCCACGTGGCCCTGAGCGGCCTGCCCGGCACCCCCCGGACCCCCACCCCGTCCTCGGGGCGTCAGACTCCCGGGGCCCGGTCTCGCTCGCCCGACCCGGCCGGGGAGGCGCCTCATAAGAAGCCGCTGAAGATATGGTTCGACAGCGAGAAGAAAATGAAGTACCTGTCCTCGCTCGACCTGAGCCCCGGCTCCCCTGCGCTGTGGGGGCCGGGGCCGCGGGTGGAGCCGAAGCCGGTGGACGACATCTCCGAGGACATCATTGACACCGTCTTCCGGAAGCTGAAGGGGCTCGTCTACCCCAAACTGAGCGTGAGCTCCACGCCGCCCTGCGCCGAGCCGTCCTCGCTGCACCGCCAGCTGAGCGCCTACACGGCCAAGGTGGTGGGCATCGTGCTGCAGGCCATCCAGAACGAGCTGGAGGTCGGCGAGCAGAGCCGGAGCCCGCCGGCGGCCGACGACGACGGCAGCAAGCCCCCCGCGGGCAGAGAGTGCTCGGCCAAGGCCGCCGAGGACGACGACGCCGACTCGCTCCTCTCGGATCTCGGCAAGGACATCGCGGCCTCGCCGCTGCTGACCTGCATCTGCGAGATGCTGTCCAGCGCCCGCTCCGACGGCAGCAGTGTCTCCCTCCCTCCCGAGGAGCCCAGGCCCTCGGTGTCCTGCGGGCCCGACGGCCTCGGCCCGCCCCCCACGCTGCCGGATCGGCAGGACCGGCAGTCTTTCTACAAGTACCTGGCCACCCCCTGCGCCGTCCACAGCAAGCCGCCCGACGGCAAGGAGCGCCGAGGCAGAGGCAGGCTGCCGGTGCTGGACAGCATCGGGGAGACGCTGTACGAGATGCTGTGCAAGGTCCTGGGGGCCCACCCCGAGGACCCCCCGCCGCCCTGCGGGCCGCCGCCGCCCCGGGAGAAGGCGGGCGAGAGGGGCCCGGGCACGGCCCTCAAGCTGTCGCCTCACCTGCAGCTCCTCTCCCGGACCATCCTGGACGGCATCCTGGCGAAGCTGTGCAAGATGGACGCCGAGGCGGAGGCCGGCGGCGGCGCGGGTGCCGGGGCCCCGGCCGCCTCCGAGTGCCTGGACATCGACACCCTGTCCTTCAAGTCCATCATCGAGGAGATGGCCAAGTGCACCGACATCATCTCCAGCATCGTGGCCAGGATGCTGCGGGACAGCGACGGGGGAGAGCCAGCGTCGGTGGCCGTGGTGGCGGCGGCGGGCCGGCAGGCGAAGACGGCCGCCCCCGCCCCCGGGCCTTGCAAGTCGGCGGCGAGCGCGCGAGAGACGCACCCCCGCCTGACGGCCATGGCCACCGACATCCTCAACATGGTGTTCGCCAAGCTGGAAGGGCTGGCCAGCGGGAACCTCCCGGCCCCGGGCCCCGTCTGCCAGGGAGCCACGCCCGGCGCCCAGGCGGAGCCGGCGGACGTGGGCGCCAGCGAGGCGGTGGCGGCCTGCGAGGAGCTGCTGCGCTCGGCGCTGTACGCGCACGCCAAGAAGGCGTCCGGCACCATCCTCAAGGCCATCCAGACGGAGCTCGGGGGCAGCGCCGGGGACCCGCGGGCCGGCGCCCAGGGCCCCTGCCCGGACGGCCAGCTGCTCAAGAACGTGATCAACCTGGTCATCGACGCCGTGTCCGGGGACGCGCTCGACGGCGGCACTGAGTCCCAGGGGAGGACCATGGAGTCCTGCGGGTATCGGCCGACCTACGGCAACTTCCTTCCGGGCGGGGCCGAGCCGGACCCGGGCCTGGAGGACGTGGCGGCCGAGGCTGCGCCTGCAGAGAGGGAATTCGGGGCCCCGGGAAGGCTCCCCCGGAGGGAGGAAGCGCAGCCGGGCGCCCTGAGGCAGTGGGTGCTGGAGAGGACCCTCAACAGGATCGAGGGGAAACTGAAGGAGCCGCAGAAGTCCCCCATCGTGCCCATCATCAGGAACATCCTCAACGAGATCTTCCAGGGGGCGCTGGCGCACCAGCTGAACGCGCTCACGCTCTCCTGCCCGCCGCTGAGGGGCGCCGAGCACGACGGCGGGGATGGCCTGCCGCCGTCCCCTGCCTCCGTCCCGCTCCTGGACCAGCAGACGGGCCCTCTGGTGTCCGAGGCCGACGTCACCGTGGTGGTGGGGGACGTGGTCACGACCGTGCTGCACAAGCTCTACGCGGCCGCCATGACGCAGAGGAGCGCGGGCGAGGGCAGGTTCAACACCATCACCTTCTCCGCCAACGTCTCCTTCCACGTCCCCGCCCGCGCCGCCGGGCAGCCCCCCTCCGTGGCCGCGCTGGACCGGAGCCCCGGCGGCCCCGTCCCGCCCGGGAGGCTCGAGGCCAGGGGCAGCGTGGCCGAAGACATCATCCAGGAGATCCTCGCCAACCTGGAGACCTTTGCAACCTACAAAGTGAGGTCCCTCTTTCGCCCCCACCTCAACGTCACGGTCCCCGTGGCTTTCCCCGGGCAGCAGGGCGAGAGCCTGCTGAGCCGCGCGCTGTTCACCAAGGGCCTGTACCCGGAGGGCGGGCTCCCGCCCTGCGCCGTGGGCCACATCCTGGACAAGACCCCCGCGGGCCAGCTGACCCTCAACAGGCTCAACTCGCACGCCACCGAGGTGGCCAGGAAGATCCTGCAGGGCATCAAGCACGAGCTGGACAAGGAGAAGGACAGCCCGTTCCTGACGCACAACATCGTGGTCCCCGAGGGCATCGCCAGTCAGATCGTGAACACGGTGCTGGAGATCGTCTCGTCCAAGGGCAGGTTCGACAAGCAGGGTCCCGAGGAGGAGCGGCGGGCCGGGCTGCGGGGGGGCGTGGTCGAGCGCATGTTCCGAGGCACCGAGTACCGCAAGGAGCTGCAGTTCCAGATACAGGACGTCATGGAGGGCATCCTCTGCGACATTTACGAGAAGACGCTGCACCAGAACAACCTGGCCTTCGCCGCCGCTGCCGGGCCTGTGCCTCCGAGGGCCGCCGCCGCCGCCGGCATCGAGCTGTCCGTGGGGGGCGCCCCCAGGACGGGCCCCCAGCTCTCCGTGCCCAAGTCGGACGTCATGCTCCTCTCCAACGACATGGTGGACCTAGTCCTGCACAACCTCAGCTCGGCCGTCATGCTGGGCATCAGGCCGGAGCACACCGCTCCCCCGCCACCGCCGCCCGCACGCCTGCCCCTCCCCTTCTGCGAGCTGTTCCCGCCCGTGGAGTGCCGCCTGCCCCCGCTGCTGGGCCTGCCGCGGGACAGAGGCACGCGGCGCTTCTCCTCGTCCTCGGGAGACGGGAGGCCCGCGTACGCCGTGGCCAGTCAGATCACGCTGGTGGAGCGGGAAGACCCCACGAAGCCCGGCCCGGACCCGGGGGAGGAAAACGCGCACTCCCTCACCGCGACCATCGTCAGCCAGCTGGAGTCCTTCGCCACCAAGAGGATCGACTCGCTGGTCACTCTGGCTCTCCAGCCCCAAGAAAAGCCCTTTGGCGGCCCCGGCCTGGGGCCCTGTGAGCCGCCGGGCGACAGCCTCTTCGGGGCGCCCGCGGTGAGCCTCCTGAAACTACCACCGGAAGCGATCCTCGGGCAAGAGCTGGCGGACGCCGCGGCGGCAGGCTGCGGGCCCGCCGCGCGGGGACCCACCCTCCACCTGCCCCACGCCAGCCTCAGGGAGTATGCGGACATCATCGCCAGCGTCATCCTGAGGCTCATTAAGAACGACCTGGACCTAGAAATCCAGAGGGCGTGTCTCTACCCCAACCACATGGCGTTCCAGGAGAACGTCGTCGTGAGCGAGATCGTCAACAACACGCTGAAGGTCCTCAACGCCAAGAGGTCCCTGAGGGAGGTCCAGGTATTCGCGCCCCTGGCCGCGCCGGGTGAGACGCTGTTGGGGCCAAGGGAGCCGGACAAAAACACCCAGTTTTCCCTGCTTGCGCCCCCTCTCCCCTTCGAACACAGCCCGGGGCCCGCGGAAAAGGAGAGCCAGAGGGCCGTGTTGGAAGAAATATTCATGAGACACGGGGAAGCCAAACAGAGGGAAAAGGCCGCCCTGCTCGCGCCCGTGAAGGAGGTCTTGAGGAAGGTGTACCAGCAAGCCATGAAAATCCGGGGCCACCTGCCGCCCTTCACCGAAGCCCCTTACGCGGCCATGGCGTCCACGTCCAAGACGAAAACGTCCGACGTCCCGCCCAGAAACGTGGTCCAGTCCCACATTAACGGCGTCGCCCACGACATAGTGGAGAGTGTCTTGGGGGAGATGTACGCTGTGGTGGTGACCTCCTTACCGGACAGTCCCCCCCGGGGAGCCTTTGAGGGCCACGGCGCCTTCTCTCGGCCGCCATCCTGCGTGGCCGCGGCGGCGGCGGGAGAAGCGGACCAAGCGGGCAGAGGGAGTAACTCCTCGGCGTCCCTGCTGCCGCAGGCCTACCTCGCCCCCGGCGGGCCCGGCGGCGCCCAGCAGCCCTCGCCCCTGCAGGTGGGGAAGGAGCTGGTCCAGATGGTCCTGGAGAAGATCACCCAGTTCGCCTCCGTCTACCTGGAAGAGGCCCCCCCGGAGCGGGGCGCCGACGGGCTGGCCCCGCAGCGGCTCCAGAGCCTCCGGGTGAACCCCAAGGGCAGCCTCCAGCCGAGTTTTAAAACCAGTCTGAAGGCCAAGTCCAAGGTGACGTCCCTGCCGAACCTGAAGGCCAAACCGCCCCTCGGCCCGCCGGGCGCCAAGGCCAAAGGCAAGGCCCGGGCGGGGCCGGGGGAGAGGCCTCTGAAGGGCAGCCAGTCCAAGACCGGCCTGGGGCCGCCGGCCACGCTGCCCACGGGCGACGCCACCAAGGCCGCGCGGGGCGCCCGGCTGCCGGCCTCCGAGCTGCGGGCCCACGCCACGCGGGTGACCAGCACCATCCTGGAGACGACGGCCGGCGAGTTCGAGAAGGCCAAGCTGACGAGCGCCGCGGTGGTCAGCCTGCAGGCCCCGCCCCTGGACCAGATCGCGGCGGCCGACAGGCTGGTGCACGCCGTGCTGCAGGGGGTGTACGCGCCCGGCCCCCACGGCCTGGGCCCTCCCGGCGCGTTCTCCATGGCGGACCTCAAGCCGCCCCCGGGGCGCCCGGGCGTGGGGGGCTTCTCGGAGACGCAGGCCTGCTTCTACCTGGAGAACGTCTCCTCGCAGCTGGAGCAGATCTTCCCCCGGGACGGCCTCTTCCACAAGATGTTCGACAAGTGGCAGGCGGAGGCCGGCGACCTGGAGAGCGAGAAGTGCAACCTGCTGGTGGTGGCCGAGAACGTGCTGACGGTCATCTCCCTCAAGTCCAAGGAGCTGGAACACTCTCTGTCCCTTCTCAACCTGGCGCACCCCGAGGACTGGGAGGGCGGGCCGCAGAGCCGCTTCGCGGGGACCTCGGCGCGGGCGGAGGCCACCAAGGCCCAGATCAACCTGTTCGCCAGGGAGATCGTGGAGATGCTCCTGGAGAAACTGCAGCTGTGCTTCCTGTCCCAGATGCCCGGCCGGGACGCGCTGGCGGGCAGGAAGGAGCGCGCCGCCCACGGCCGACGCGGCTTCCCGGCCCAGGACGAGCTGGGCGGCGGGCCCGTCTACTGCGTGGACGGCAAGGACCAGGCGGGCCCGGGCTCCACCCAGCAGATCGTGCTGGACATGGTGGAGCGGGTGCTGGGCGTGCTGGAGTCCTTCGTGGACCTGCAGTTCAAGCACACGTGCCGGTACGAGTTCTCGGAGATGGTGAAGATGCCGGTGGAGAACCTGCTGCCCGCCCGGCAGAGGCTGGCGGGCCAGGATCCCTTCCCCCGGCTGCAGTCGCTGAGAAAGCTGGCCGAGGACTCGCGGTGCGGCTCCGCCTTCGCCCCGGAAAGCGCGCAGCACGTGTTCCTGCAGGTCCACGCGTTCCACTCGGAACTGCTCACCTGCGCCGTGGCCATCACCAGCGACATGCTGGGCGTCCTCAAGGGCAAGCTGGACCGGGAGATGGGCCCGGCGGAGCCGCCGCTGCCGGGCGGCCGGCTGCAGGAGAACGCGGCCGCCAGCGAGATCCTGGGCGCCCTGATGGACCAGTGCACGCACGTCGGCGAGTCTCTGATCAAGAACCTGCCCGGCCTGTTCCCCGGCGTGGAGCACACCTACGTGGTCAACCACCTGGCGCTGGCCACGGACGTGAAGCTGGCCAAGCCCAAGGAGGTGCACTTCAGGAACGGGCCGCCGCCGGCCGGCGTGCCCGGCTTCCTGTTCCCCCCGGAGGCCGACGCCAAGAGCAGGTACCGGGCGCCCCCCACCACCGGCCCTCCCTTCGCCAGGGCCCCCGGACCGGGCTCGGCGGGCGGCGTGGCGGCGGCCCCCCGGGGACGGCCCGGCTCCTGGGCGAACGCGCCCACCTCCTCCCGGAGCCCCGTGCCGGACCGCGGCCTGCAGGAGTGGTCCTTCGCCGACCCCGCCGCCGGCTCCCTCCCCGAAGGCAGCATCTTACAGAAGCTGACCAAGCGGGTGACGGAGTCCACGGAGGAGGCCCTGAAGCAGGGCCTGTCCTTCCTGGAGACGCGGAGAGCCAAGAACCCCAAAGTGTTCCACTACGGCACGCCGCCGCCCACCGGGGGGCCGAGCCCGCGGCCGCAGACCCCCGTCTCCCCGCTCAAGATATGCTTGGCGGCGGAGAACATCGTCAACACGGTGCTGTCCAACTACGGGTTTCCGAGCCAGCCGCCCGGGGGCGAGCGCGCGGAGACCATGAAACCGTTTTTCCTGCCGGCGCCCAGCCCCGCCGGGCCCAGACCCCGGGGGGAGAAGAAAAGCGTGCCCCCCGTGTGCGGCGACAGGCCCCGCGGGCTCCCCGGAGCGGGGCGCGGCCGGGGGGACTTCTCCTTGTTGCAGAAGTGGGAAGTGAAGAGCGACGACCCACAGGCCAAGACGGAGTTTGAAGTCATCGCTTTTGCGGACCACGAGCTGGGTCCGAATGAGATTAACCTGGTCGCCAGACATGTCACCACCTGTGTGGTCACTTATTTCCAGAACTTCAAAACGAGAGGTAAGCAAACGAGAGAACTTCCTGTATAAACGTTGATGTCATTTAGAGGGAAAAAGAAACAATAGATGTGCTTAACGTGGTCTCTGGGAGGAGTGGCCTGGACCATCTTTCCGAAAGACAGCCCTGGAGGTGGCCACCTGGTACCGCTGGCTGCGTGCGGACCCACACAGAGTCCCACATCCACGCGGTGGGGACCTGAGAGGCCGTGGCGGTCATTTTCCCGCAGCACAGCTGAGAGAGGACGGGGCTGTGAGAGAGCCGGGTGGAGCCGGGGCATCATGGGCCCCAAAGGGTATGTGACATTCTCATGCATGGCTTCTCCATGCCAACGCCACAGTGAGAACGTGTCTTTTCACGGTGCACAGGAGACGTCTCTGCCATGACTAGTCCCAGTTTATCAGAGCAGTGGCATTCAGCATCTGGGGTTTTACTGATTTTGTTTTTAAGATACCTTATTGATTTCAGAGAGGAAGGGAGAGGGAGTGAGAGACAGAAACATCAGTGATTTTTTTCACAGAGAGGAAGGGAGAGGGGATAGAGAGTCAAAAACATCGCTAAGAGAGAAACATTGATCAGCCGCCTCCTGCACACCCCCTAGCGGGGATGTGCCTACAACCAAGGTACATGCCCTCCATCAGAATCGAACCTGGGACCCTTCAGTCTGCAAGCCGATGCTCTATCCACTGAGCCAAACCGGTTTCGGCTTACCATGAAATGTTCTGACTCAGAACATGTCCTCAGTCATTATACGAGATCCCCATCTGTCACTGTGGACATGCGAGGATGTAAAACTCCTCTTGACACTCATTTTTCTGCCCAAGAATTTCTAACTTCTTAGAGCCTGTCAACCATCTAAGCAAGTCAGACATCAGCACTTGCCCTAGAATTTTAATTCTTCAGGGTTAATTGTCTCAACTCTCTGGCTAGAATTACGATTTCACAAGATGGGAACTAAATACCGGGAGAAAACCCAATTTCTTTCTTGATTAAACTTTTCTTTAGTGACGTGTTCTGCTCCAAAGGTGTGAAGGCCATATGTAAATAGTGACCGACGTATTGAATCTTCCATACTTCTCTTAATGCATGCTACAAATCATATATATTTATTTTCTTTTTGAAGTGCCCACTGAGGTGATGTCGATCGTTTCTGCACTGTCCAAGAAAACGTATGAGTCAGAACAGCGTCTAAGAAGCATATACAATGATTCTTCGCTTTACCAACTTTGTGAACACCTCACCAAGTCTGTCATCTGCCATTTAATTTCGAGCATTTCTGATGGCATCCAAGCAGGCAGAGAAAGTGAGAAGGCCTGGGAAAGCCAAAATTTAGGATGTAACAAGATTATTTCCATGGATTCTCAAGTATTTGAAAACAGGTTGATTTCTATTGGAGAACTTGCTTTCAATATTTCTGAAATCATTACTAAAATCCTCTTCAACAGTAACATTATAGAGCCCGACATTGCACAGCAAATGTTTTCTTCAAAAAAGAAGTACATTTATTGCCCAGGAGTCACGGCTACTGACTTTGACCATCTCTTCCAGGACCTCTTAATGGGAGTGATTCACGTGCTGTCCAAAGTGATAGGCATAACGCATCACCTTGAAAGCAACGGGAGAAGCAGGCCAGTGTCCATGCTCAGAAGCACTAGCGTGTCCATGTGCAACAAAACCAACGCCCCGAGAAGACAGATAAGTTGCAGAAACTGGGGGTCATGTGCGCACCCAAATGAACATCTCCTTCAGAAAGACAAACTGAACTACCTGGCATACAAGTTGGACACTATCGTCAGTAATCTGAAAACTCGCGAATCCAAGGAAGTCGTCAACAAGGTCTTCAATATTGTTTTAGACTTATTTTTACCAGATGAGAGCCGAGGGGAGCCCCTGGATTCTTACGGAAAAGCCAGGAAATGTTGGTCATCCTCGAGTAATAACGTGGGGCTCACCCCCAAATCCATTTTTCTTCTCAACGTCGTGTGTGAGAAACTTATCAGGACGCTTCTGGAAAAATGCGTCAACCCCGTATTCCCCGACCACGGCTCCCTTTCTGACGGAGTAAATGCGGAAGAATGTCAACTTTTCAAAATGCTTCAAAGTGTAGAGGACGAGGACTTTGGTGACCTGAAGGGGGCAATGGGCTGCGAACAGCCCCAAGGAGATTGTGTGTCGGACCTTTTGGAAAATCTGGCAGAAATGGACCCAGACGCCTTGTCCTCAGACTCTATGCTCACCCTCATCTCCCACAGCTTGGTTAAGTCCCTGATGGACAAACTCTGTCAAAATATCCAACGCCCTCACAGCCCACCGAGTGCGAGCAAGCCTTTAAAGGATCGACCACAGGAAAGACAGTTGGGTTTTATGAAAGCAAAGAGGCCAGGATTCGCAGGATTCGGACAAGGTAAAGGTTCCGCCGGCTTCGCCAGCTGTGACGGTCAAGCTCTGGCCAGATCCCTAAATCTCTCCAGCCTGGTCCGCTCCAAAGCACAGTCACCGTTTGGCAGGCAGTGTTCCGGAAGGGCCTCTTCTGTGTCACCTCGTAGAAGGCGGGAGACAGCCATCCATCACAAGCTCCATCTGGGGACCAGGAGCACAGGAGTTTATTCGGCCACGTTTTTGGAGGAAATCATTTCCGAACTGTTTTTCAAACTCTCCACGTCCCTGTGGGGCAAACGTGAGAGCATCTCCGAGGCCCGGCTCAGGGAGATGAACACGCTGCTCGTCAACAACGTGGTGAGGGAGTTCAGCCGCGCGCAGATCGCCGTGCTGAGGGACGTGGACGAGAGGCTGTGCTTCCCGCCGGTCCAAAAGGCGCTGGTGCAGAGGGTGGTGGACTCGGTGTACCCTGACGTTCACCAGAAGTACCAGCTGAAAGTGACCTGCGGGGTGAATCCGGCGCACGACAACACCTCGCTAGCCGGACAGATAACGAGTGGCATTCTGTTAGAGATCCTCGACTACCAACTCGCCCCCTGCTTCCGGGAAAAGCTCAGCCCGGGCTCTGCCTGCCCGCTCGAAGCGAAAATCATCCTGCAGAAGCTGGAAAGGTCCCTGAGAGAATTGGCTTGCAGGTCCCGGCCGGCGGGCGGCTACAGCACCCGGGTGTCGCACTCCTTCTTGGAGGACATCATCAGGAGGCTCCTGGCCCAGCTCACTGCTCCGCCCAGCAAGGCTTCCTCTCTGGGAAGGAGAGAGTCCCCGAGTTTGGATTTTGGTGAAATGTCGAGCTGCATCATAGACAAGGTCCTCTCGGCCATTTCCAAACACAAAATCTGGCTCACTATTTGTGACAACCCGCAGCTGTGCGCGGGGAAGAACACCCAGAAGATGGTGGACGCCGTGTATCGCAACATCATGCGCATGTCGGACTCCCTCGTGGCCATCCAGAACAGTCTGGTGAGCCGCAGCCCCGTGATGGTGGACCGGATAGCCAGCTTCATCATCCAGGAGATTATCGAGAGCCACCTGCAGCCCTTTCTGTGCGAAGGAGGTTCGCCCCGGCCAAGCACTCCCCTGGACGCCATCTCCAACATGGTCAAGCGGGTGCTCAGCGAGGTCACGGAGTCACACAGACCCGCCAGGCCCTCGCCCTCGGCTATGTACCCCGATACCTTCATAGGGGAAATCGTGGCCCGGCTCTTGTCAAAGATCTTCAGCTCCAAGCAGAACACCGACCCGGAGCTGGAAAGCATGACCCAGAAAATCGTGAACTCCATCACCCCCCACTTTGACAAAGCCACGGCTCACACGCTCCGTGGCGGCGAGGATGCCGCCTGCCCCTCCGTGGGCACAGACATGGTGGATGAGCTCGTCTCCTCCGTCTACAGGAACGTCCTCCAGCAGCACGGGATGGACCCCGAGGCGGACAAGGAGTCCGAGGGCGGCGAGGCGTTTGTGGAGAACGTCACCAACCTCACCGTCGCGGCCATTTCCGATTACCTCCTGCACCCGCTCTTCTCCGGCGACGTGTCGTCCTCCTGTTCCATTTCCGCGGCGGAGAACATCATCCAGGACGTCCTCGGCAGCATCAGCAGACCCGCCACGCCCAGCCCGAGGGTGGCTCCCTATAACACCTTGCTGCCGTACACGTTTCTGGAGGACATGATCCGCGTCCTGCTGTCTAGAATCTTTTCCTCTGCGTCCGACTTTGTTCCACACACGGAGACTCTCCAAGACCGGTCCAAGGTGAATTTTAATGAGATCGCCTCCAATATCATCAGTGACATTCGGATGAAGATCTCTCAGCACGACATCCAGGTCTCGAAAGACGAGGAAGAAACCAAGTTCATCTATTCCGAGGACGACGTCCAGCACCTCGTGAACTCAGTCTTCGAAAACATCTTAGAAAACTCAGCGTCTCCAGGGTCAGTGGAACAACACATTAAAGGCAGCAACGACGTTCTCGTCGACAGAATAGCAGGTTTCATCATCAAGCACATTTGTCAGCAGCACCTGCAGCCCTTTGTGGACCAGAAGGCGTTGCCTTCCCCCGCGGACACCCGCCCGGACCTCCGCGGGAGCAGGCCGTGGCCGCCCCTCGGCGTTTACTCGGCAGCGTTTTTGGAAGACGTGATCTTTGGGGTTTTGAGGAAAATATTCCACAGGGTGTTGGGCATTGTGCAGACAAAATCGGCGAGAGACTCGGAAGATGAGCTTTTGGAGAAAGCCAAGAAGCTCATCCATCTGATCGCGGAAGAGTTCTCGAGAGCCCCGGTCCGCCTCCTGGAGGACGCCGAGGAGCAGTGCTGCTTGCTTCCGGTGGAGAGGGACGTCCTCCAGAACGTCGTGGACATGGTGTTCAGCAGGGTGCTGCAAGAGTACGAAATGGAGATCCTGCCCGATTACGATTTCCTCAGTGACACAAAGACCTTGGCGGCAAGGGTGACTAAAAGCATCCTGGCCCACACGTTTGACTTCCAGATTCCCCCAAAGCTGGTAAGAAAGCTTCATTTTAAGTCGTACACCACCCTGAACGTCGACGTCTTGATCAAGAAAGTCCACGGTTACATCACAAAGTCCCGGTTCCAGAGACGGGCCTCGACGATCTACACCACCATGCTGTCGCACAGCCACCTGGAAAAGGTCGTCGCCCAGGTGGTCTCGCAGGTGGGCCCGCTGGCCTCCAGCGCAGAATGCAGAGGCACTTCCAAGTCGGAGTTAGGTGACTCCGTCATAAAGCTTATACACGAGATCATGTCCATCATTTCCAAGCACGCGATCTGCATCGTCAAGCACGGCAGCGAGAAACAGAGCATGATGTCGGAGAAAGACATCCAGTCCATGGTGGATTCCATCTACGCTGACCTTTCACATTCCAAGCTCTACCAGTCCCTCGCGAAGGATAAGAAAGGGATAAGTAAGATGCCTGTTTCGAAAATAGCGAGTTTTATCATCAAGGAAATATTTAACCATCATCTCCAGTCGTTTTTACCCGGAGATAAGATTTGCCTCTCGGCTGCAGTTGCTCATGACAATAAACAGAAAGCAGCCGACGCTCCACAAGAAAACTTGGCTCTCGTGGTGAACTCGGCGGCCTTTCTGGAGGAGGTCATAGCCGAGCTGTTATGTAAACTCCTGTACGCGTTCTCCCACAACGTCCTGGCGGCCGAGCACCCAGACACGGTGAAAGACCAGATTACCGACATCGTCACCACATTGGTAAAGTCAATCGTTCTGGAGTTCACCACGTCGGAGATTGTCGTCTCGAATTATTTTGACGGCGATATGTGTTCTTCGGCGAGATACAAGGAAATGGTTCAGAAAACAGCCAACCTGATTTATGAAAATATATTAGGCGAATACAAATCTCTGATTCAAGTCTACAAGGTCATGCAAAGCGACACGACTTCTTTCGGCAGGAAAATTTACCATCTACTCTTGGAAGAAATTTATGCTCAGCAGGTGCAGTCCTTAGTGTCTGGAGAATTGGTGTCTTCTTCCTGTTCTTCCCTTCAAACCGATAACATCATCAGAAACGTGCTGAATGTCGTCACGAAGGCCAGCCCGGCCGCCCCGTGCGTGACGGTGCTGCCGCGTGCGCTGCTGGAAAACATCGTCCACAAGCTCATAGGCAGCATCTTCCCTTCCGCCCACAAGGAGAGCAAGCTCGAAGAGAAAAGCGTGACACCCGATGACGAGTTTGTGGCCGCAGCATCACAACTGACGGATGAAATTATCAGAGAGATTACAGAACACGAAATCCGTCTGGCCAGGGCGGAAGAGAATGCAGATAGCAACCAACTAGAAGTGATCGAGAACTTCATTGACTCATTATGTAATAATATCACGAAAAAATCTGAATTTCAAGCAGAAGTGCAAAGAGACGCAGACAAAAAAGCAGGCTCGTTCCTCAGTACAGTCGCAGGTTTCGTTATGAAGGGGATTATGGACCATCACCTGCGCCCATTTTTACAGGGTGACGGGGCCTCTGCACTCACCAAACCTGGGAAAGAAAAGACTCAGACTTCTCTCTACTCGGCTACATTTTTGGAAGACGTTGTGGTGGACCTTGTTCGCAAATTTCATTCCCTCCTAAGTATTGCTGACGATCCTAAGAAGAAAGGGATGCCGGAGGCAGACCTGGTGGGGTTGGCGATCAAATTTGCAAACTCTCTGGTAGGAGAATTCAAGAAAAGTGAAATTAAAGTTCTACCGAATGCCGAAGAGGTCTTTGCTTTCCCACCAGTTGATAAAGAGACAGTGGATAAGATATCCAACTTTGTGTATGATCAGTTCATAGGGAAGTACGACTCGGAGGACATTCGGAAGGATGATAAAGGTCCCCTGCTAATAGAAACGATTGCCTCCTTAGCCCAAAAGGCAATCTCTTCCTTCAAAATTCAACCCCTGTTCTCAGGAGACTGGTCTTCCACCTTCTTCTCATTTCTAAATCCAGAGCACATCACCCAAAGAGTTCAGCAACTACCACAGAAAACCACGGCACCGAGTAGCCCAGGCCTCAAAGGAAACCAACTAACCTTTTCAGAACAATCCTATAAATACACGTCTCCCACCTCAGACTGGAAACACGGGCTGGGGACCTTGGAAGTAGACAGAAGCACAGCAAACAGAAAGACAAGTCTCCCAAGTGAGGAGACATCCGTTAAAAAAGCTCAGCGCCAAGACCGTAAAGACGCCCCTCTGACAAGAACCATGAAATATAACCTGGTGGGCCTGCTGGCAGGGGTGGCAACTAAAAAGAGAGAGAATGAAAATAAAACGGCAATGCCAACTAAAAAATACACCAAGGATGTATCGACGCTGACCTCTCCGACTGCTGGCGTGAAGAGTAGAGACAGTCAGACGTCAGAGGTGAAGGGAGCGCGGAAAAGCAGTGAACCTGAGAAGAAAAGCAGATCGGTCTCCACAGAGAAAGTGGAGCAACTTGCCGATGCGTTCACACAGACCCCGGGAGCTGCCGTTGTGACAGAGCAGAAGGATGAAATGGTTGGACCGGATGTGGACACAAACAAACCAAAGATTGACAAGACGAGGGAAAACGGATGGAAAACAGAAGACAAGTCCTGTCCGTTGTTTCGGCCACCCCAAATGATAGATGCTGCGACGGCCACGGAAGAAGAAGAAACTCCAAAGCTGACCTTTGTGCACAAAAAAGGCACCTTCCCTCTCGTCGATGCCAACAAACAATACGGAGACTATGAACGTGTTCAGAATATCACCGAAAATATCTATGACAACATCTTAGACACGTGTTTTGTGCCAGAGTCAGAATGCACACATTTCCATCACCACCAGGCCGGTGCCCTCCAAGAGGCCCACAAGGATTTTGCCCAGTCTGTTCCCGTCAAGGACTTACCCCTCTCGGTCAACAAAGATCTCCCTGCCCCACAGAAGGAAGGAGAAAATGAGAACGAGAGAGCGAGAGAGAAAGAGAAAAAACAAGAGGAAGGGAAAGAGAAAGCGGAAGGGAAGGAGACTAAAAACGAACCCAGGGACCCCAACAGTGCTCAGCACCCTCCGAAAAGTAAGCCTGGAATTTTCCCTGCGAAACTTCTAGAGGATGTGGTCATCGAAATGGTGAACAAGTTGATCCTCTATGCCTCACCAGAAGCACAAACAACCGATGGAGGCCCAAATGTCAGTGACGGCCAACATCAGGCCGACCTCTGCGACACGGCCATGAAGCTCATTGACTCGCTGTTAAAGGAGCTGTCCAAGGCGCAGATTAAGGTATTCCGTCCAGAAAAGGAGAGCCCTCTGTCCCCGCCTGGAGGGAAAGGGTCGTCCGTCCCTAAAGGGCCTCCAGAGCAGAAAGAGCCAATGGCAGACGGAGCCCCGCCTCCCGCTAAGAAAGTCCCGGCGGGGAGAATGTCACCAATGCATCAAGTGATGAAAAAAATCCCTCTGCAGAAACTGTCTTTCCTGGATAGAATCCCGGCCATCGACAAGACGTTGGTGAACAAAGTGGTTCACTCTTCCGTATGCAGTATTTTGAAGGAATGTAGGTCTCAAGACTCCCTTCGTCAGAATATAAAGAGCAACAGCGGGAATTTGGCCAAGAGACTAACCAGCGCGGTGATCAGTGAAGTTTTCCGACGTCAGCTGAACCTGGAGCCCGGCGATGCAGTCCCAGCTTCGGCGTGTCTGCCCCTGGAATGTAAGGACGTGGTCAGAAAGGTCCAGAAGGCCGTGCAGACCGCCAGTAAAGAGTGCCAGACCTCCTCGCCGTACACCATCCTGCTGCCTCACGAATTCTTACAGAACGTGATTTCTGCTCTTCTGTGCAAGATCTTCTCCGCCGCACCCAAGCCCAAAGCAGAGACCGCCGAGGGCGGGTGGCTCACGGAAATGGACTTCCTCCAAATGAAGTTAGTGGGCACCGTCATGACGGAGATCTCCAAAGACGAAGACATGACCATTCAGTACGTGGAGTCCTTGCATCCCAACGACGACGAGGTCATCCAACTCGTGGCCCTTTCCATTTATGAGAACCTCCTGTCCCAGTTCGGGTCCCAGGAGACAATCCGGAACTGTGTCTCCAGCGGCTGCCGAATCCTCTCGGAGACCATCGTGGAGCTGGTGCTGCGAGAAGTGTCCGGGAACCAGCTGCAGAGCTACTTCTCGGGGGAGCTGACACCGTATCAGTGCGCAGAGGTGGACAGCATCATCGAGAACATCCTCAAGGATGTCATCCGCAACACGGACACGCCCCAGCCCCAGCCCGCCCCTGCCCGCAGGCTGCCTTACAACGTCTTGGAAGAAATCGCCGTCCAGTTCCTCTCCAAGCTTTTATCCGTGTTTCCCAAGGTGGACAAGAAAAGAAACAAATCTCTAGAAATGGAAATGCACAACATCATGTCCAAAATATTAACTTCCCTGCAAGAATTTATCTCGAAAAGTAAGATCAAACTCATACCCCCAACCAAGGCCTTGGCTACCGTGCCGTTAGCCGACAATGCAGCCATTGAGAAGGTCGTGAACTCTGTCTATGCCCGGGTGTTGAAGCACTCTGGCTCCCATACGTCCATCTTCAAAGACTTGATGGGGAAGAACAATGTCCTCTCTGACATCATAGGCTTCTTAATGGTGAAGGAAATTTCCAATTCTAAATTTCAACCCCAAGGAGAGGAAGACATGTCGAGCTCAGAACTGGTTGTGGAAGCTGTCAAAATTATGGAAAAGGTGGTCAAAATCGTTGATGAGTATAAGTCCCAGGACAAGTCTTCCCCCAACAAAGGCCCCATGCTGGATGCCACGTGTTTAGAAGAAGCACTGGCCCTGTTCTTGGCCAAGTTAGTGAAGTTGCCACGTGCCTCCAGCAAAGATGCCAAGAACTTGTCAAAGCCGGAGTTAAATAAAATTGCGTCTCAGCTGACCAAATCTGTGACCGCCGAGATGTCCAAAAGTAACATCAGCCTCGTTGCTGCTGACACTGAAGGGCAGGTTTTAAACCCAACGAGTGTCGAAATGATCTCTCAGGTGATCGACTCTATTTACAGCAACGTGCTGATCCAGTCTGGGACCTACAAGGACCTTTACTTCGACATCAAAGGCACCAACAGAGTCTTCCCTAAGAAGGTGGCTAGCCTAATCATCCACGGGGTTTCCAACGTCACCTTAGATACAGACACGGACTGCTCCAAGAACCCCAATGCGGATCACTTTGGAGATCTAGACGTGAACAGAATTGTTCAGAAGGCGGAAGAACACGTCTCCAAAATGAACTCTGACACCACCTATGAAGCTTCAGATCAAAGCACGTCTGGAGATGAAACGCAACTGAAGATCGTTCCCCACCTTGGGAAAAAGCCCATCAAAATCGATCCCAGCATTCTCTCACAACACCTGGCGGTCATTTCGGTCAAAACTCAACCTCTGGAGAAGCTGCAGATGGAGTGTATAAAAAACACCGGACACAGCATCGCAGAGGTGAGGAGAGCATCGATACAGGGGAGGAGCTACTCCTCGGCAGACACATCGAATGAGGAAAAGATGAAGAAAGACAGACGCATCTCTCTCAACAAGACGGGGCGACTAGACATGAAACCCTTAGAGGTAAGTGTAAATGCAACCGCAGGGAAACAGGTGAAGAGTGAGACTTGAGGAGCGGCGGGGGCTCTGGAACTCTCCCCCTCGATAGGTATTTGGGATGCTTTCTGTTGTCACTGCTGGGGCCAAGCTCAACAGGGGGACCAGTTGGCTAGTTCAGCCCTGCGGTCATCTGTCTTACTGGGACGTGCCATATTGGTGGTTCCCTCTCATGGTCTCAGGCTAGTGTTCCTAAGACGATCTGTTTAAACTGTTCTGTTTTGTTTTGTCTTGTTTTGTTTTGTTTTTTGTTTTGTTTTGTTTTTAAATAGAATGGGAATATGGGGACATACCCTTCACAGTACAAGCGGGCTGAATCCGGTTATAATCTTCATTTGAAGATTCAGAAGAAACACAATCTCATGCGGTTCCTGTAGTTCTTATCATGGATGTCGAAATGCGTCTCAGAGCTACGGCTAGATTATCAGGGCCTAGGAAGATTCTAAAACTCTCTAACGCAGCCTGACCTGCTCAGGCCTCAAGCTCTACCGCAGTAGTAACCTTCTGGCTTTTAGCAACATGCAACAAACATTAGATGACACACTCAGGTTATACTTGTTTCTTACTATTCAACCTTCATTATATTCGCCTTTTTCAATTTCTTCTGTCCTGCAAAGAAGTATGCAGTTCTTCCCTCTCCTCCCCTTTTCCTGGACCCCACGGCCTGGATGCTGCCATGTTTACGACGCTGTGTCCTCTTTCTGTAGCTCTAGCTCTGCCCTGCCTGCCACTCACACTCGGGCCCCACATACATTGAACTACCTGGGACTTCAAAATGCCAAAATCATGTCCTTGTTACAAGGAAACCACACCACTGACGATAGGGTTGTCTGGACAGTGGAGTGACACCGATCCACTGCACATTTGTCTTCTTTATTGAAGCTCCTGTTGTAATGGTGCTCATTCACAGGATGACTACATGAGTCCAGGTATATAAACTAAGGCCGGGAAAATGAGGGAAAAATGTATAGGACATGCTCCCTGGAGCACAAACTGGAGGTGACTTTCCTAGCCCTTCCCTGAAGCCCAGGGGACTCAGCCTCAGGTTTGGTATAAACATGTTATGGAGGGCTTTCTGTTTTCCTACCAAATACTGAGTCTATCATGGGCTGAGACCCTAATTTCATCTCCTTTGTCCTAAACTTTTTGGACTAATCCTTTCTGGCTCAAAACATGCCTGTTCTCTATGGGTTCTCACCATTGCACTGGCATGTGACTTGATAGTCTTCTCTTATTCCCAAGTTTCCCCTCAGGAGAAAAAGGGTGGGAACAGACTACGGAGTAACACTGCTCAAAATCAGTTTTTAACGAAGGGTAGAGTTTTCTGTCACAAAGATTACCCTGAGTTACCAGCTCTCTTTGCTTAAGTCTTTATAGACCAAAGGAAGCAGGAAGAAACTACTTAACCCAAACCATTACCCCGTCCTCTGTCCTCTAAGGCAGTGGTGGACAAACTGCGACTCGAGAGCCACATGCAGCTCTTTGGCCCCTGGAGTGTGGCTCTTCCACAAAATACCACCGCACAAAATACCATTATTAAAGCCGCACAAAGCCACAGAGAACGACGTTGGATTTTCTCAACCACCGGTTCCCTCCACTGACACAGAAAATCGAAATGGATTGTTTTCATTTCCTAAGAAGGCAGTTTCTACCTACTGTTATAGATTCTTTGAGGACCCCACTTTCCGGACTCACCACGTTGCAAAAGCATGTTGAGGTAGACGATTATGAAGTCAGTTTAGAGGCTCTGGCATCATCCAAGGCTACAAAAGTGGGGAGACTCTCTTATTTCACCATGGACGTCTTTGAACTGTCGTTGACGTGGAGAATGGAAAGTGAGATTTGATGAGGGAGGCAAGAAAAGAGTGGACCTGAACATTCTTTTGAAAAACATGTATCCAAAGAACCAGGAGCAGAAGGATAAGGATCAAAATCAAAAACGTTCACAATTTTGGTATTAATCTTTTAAAAATCAAAACTAGACAATAACTAGTTGTTTACTGGGGAATGAAAAGTTCCTCTGTGGTTCCTTATGTAGATTTTTCAACAATAGATTCCCACGGCTACTTCTGTTACCAAACTTTAGAAGTAAGTGGATAAAAAGTAAATTATGGTGCAGAAAAATATCAAGTTTTAGGAAAAAGGACCTGTTATAGACCTTCTAGACTTTGAAGTAAGTTGTGGGAGATTAATATGATCTCCGAGTGTAAAAGAAACGATAGACACCAAGTATTTCTCATAATTTCCATTTGATTCTTCTTGACACATTGCTAAATACAGGTGAGTAGCAGGGAAGGGAGCAGTGTTTAAATTGAAACTAAAAATCATGTTGGCACGGCTCTCGGACCATAGAACCATCGGGGAAAGGGCTGGAAGCACTCGTTTTTAATATTCGTTGTCACTTCAATTGCAGGCTGTGGGCCGAAATTCCTTCCAGAATCTCAGAAAGCCTGACATCACCAAGGTGGAGCTTTTGAAAGATGTTCAAAGCAAACAGGACCTTCTCATCCGATTAGTGGTTCATGACATTGAAGTTGACTCGGAAAGCCAAGAAGGCGAGGACCTGACATCGGATGACTATGAGTTTATCGTGAGAGACGACATAAAAGAAGAAAGCTGTGAACAGCTACGTGAGGAAAAAGCCATGGAGGCCGACACGGAAAGCCTGGAGGCGCCCGGGAAGCCCCCCGGGGGGCCCGCAGGGAGGGAGACGAAGTTGACCGTCCCCGAGTTGAACCAGTCCACCCACTCCTCCATCATGGCCGTCACCGACTCCTTCTGGGGGCATGAGCCACAGTGCGAGGTGAGTGAGGAGCAGGACTGCCCGGGACCAGACAGGTACGGAAAAGGTAGAGAGCTTCAGGAATTCTGTCCAAAACACACCTTCGTTAGGCAGAGAAGAACACCAAAGTGGTGCCCGCCGTCTCTGAGCCTGGCGATGTTCACAGGATAGCAGAGATGATTGACGGGCGAAGCCATAAAACCCAACCGAGGGAGCGCAGGTCGCAGACAGAGACCGGGGTTAGTTAGAAGCCCCGGGAGGACCTGCCGTGGAAACCAGGTAGGAGAAATGAAAGCTAATTATTTACACCTGTGACCCTCATGGACTCCAGCCTTGGCTGTATTTTAGCCCACAAACACCCACTGAAGATTCTATGGAGGTAAGATATAACCTGAGGAAGGGCCACGGTAGGAAGGAAATAAAGGACCCACACACATTCAGATTATCTAGGTCTGAACTGGAAAGTATTTGAAGAAAAAATGGCTCCACACATCCCTAATTTGGGAAAGGAAAGAGACATACCCAAGAGCTGAACGAAGACCTGAAATGATGAAATTCCTTGCGACTCCTTGGCATCGGCCTTGATGTTTCTGTGGGTCTGACCACAAATGAAGGGAAGCAAAATAAAAAAGGGAAAGCAAACAACAGGGCCTACAACAAAATAGAAGACTTTTCTGTACAGTGAAGGAAACCATCATTAAAACAAAAAGACAGCCCAGCCGGCATGGCTCGGTGGTTGAGCATCGACCTATGAACCAGCAGATCTTGGCTCGATTCTCAGTCAGGGCACATTCCCGGGTTGTGGGCTCCATCCCCAGTAGGACGTGTGCAGGAGGCAGCCGATCTATGATTCTCTCTCATCATTGATGTTCTATCTCTCCCTCTCCCCCTCCCTGCCTCTCTGAAATCAATAAAAAAAGAAGACAACCCACTGAATGGAAGAAAATATTTGTAAATCATGCATCCAACAAGGAGTTAATATTTAAAACTATATAAAGGACTCACGCAACAATAAAACATAAATCAACATGAAAATGGAAAGATTCGGAATAGATATTTTTTTCAAAAGAAGACATACAGACAACCAATAGTGCATGAAAAGATGTTCAACATCCCTATTTATCGAATTGCCCATCTAAACCACACACTTGTAGAATGGCTATTATAAAAAATATAAGAAATAATAAATGTCGGGGAGAACATGGAGAAAATATAACCCTTGCATATTGTTGGTAGGACTGTAAGTCGATGCAGCCACATGGAAAAACTCTGTGGAGGTTCCTCAAATATTAAGAATAGAACTACCGCATAATCCAGCTATTCTTCTACTTCTGGATATTTACAAGAAGAATCTGAAAGCACTCATCTGAAAAGATATATGCACCCCTATATTCAAGCAGCACTGTTTTCGTAGTCATGATATAGAAGCAAACAAGTGTCCAACAATGAATGGAGAGATACGTTGTGGTTACATATACATGGAATACTATTCAATAATTTAAAAAAAATGAAATCTTGCCATTTTTGACAAAATGGATGGACCTTAAAGGTGTAATGTGAAATGAAATAAGTCAAAGAGAAAGATAAATAACATGTGATTTCACTCAAGTGAAAATTTTTTTAAAAGTTAAAAAACAACATAAGAAACCGAACAGATGCAGAGGACAGATAGGTGGTGAGCAGAGGTTAACAGAGTAGGACAGGTGATGGGGTTAAAGGGTGTCAACGGGCTAGTAATGGAGAGTAACTAGGGGGTGATCACTCTTTAGTGTATACACACGTTGAATTATAATGTTGTATATGTAAAACTTACATAATATTTTCAAGAAGTATTGTTGTATAACATTAGCAAGAGTCAAAATATATTGTAATGTTCCCAGTCATAATAGCCTTTTTGGAGATTCTAATAAACAACAGAATAAAGGTATTTTCATAAAGATATGGCCATGAAACTCACAGATGACTTCCCAACAAGTAAAGCAGAGTGCCACTCACAGCGACTGACCCGGTGAACTGCTGAGTTGACCGGGATGATATCTGTCCCTTTCATTTCTGAAGTCCGTACAATCTGATTAAAATACGAGCGAAGGGCAGAAACGGAAAGCTAATAATATTCTTCAAACATTGTGCAAGGTTTATCTTTACGATCCATTCCAACTCCTGTATTACAGCACAGGCCACCTTCCCTGAGCCGATGCCACAGGCTTCTGTTGGATAGAGACCTGAGAATCAGAACGATAGGGTTCCTCGTCTTTCCAATCCCCCCACCCCCTCCGACGGTCCCAGCGCTGTGCACGTGTGAACCCTAACGCCTGGGTCTCTGCCTTTGCAGAAGGAAGAGTCGACCGAGCCGATCCACCACCTCATCCACAGGATCATGAGCACGTCGTCCTACAACCAGGAGGACCTGGGCTCGCCTGCCGGGTACAGGGCCGAGGAGCAGCGGGCGGAGCTGAGGGGAGGGCGGCGGGGAGAGGGGCCTCAGCCCAGGCCTTCCCTGGGGCCGCCTTCCTCCTGGGGCTCCCCCGGCGGGTGTCTGAAAGGCCTCCCCTCCCATGGGACCCCCGTTCCCCGGGGAGATGGGTCAGAGGGGGTTCACACCGCCACGGGACGCTGACCCCGCCGGCGACAGGGAGCGATTCTGGGGCACGCCACGACCCGGGTGACCTCGAAGACCCGGTGCTAGGTCCGTCCCCAAAGGACAGACACCACCGGACCCCGCGTCTGTGAGGTACTTTGTGGTCCAACAGGAGGCAGGGAGTCCAAGAGCGGGTCCAGGGGTGAGGCCAGAGGAAAGGGGGGTGTCGGTTCCAGGGCGGGGGTGCCAGTTGGGGAAGATGGAAGTGTCCTGGAGAGGACGGTGTGCGCGCAGGCACAGAGCCGTGCCCTCACCGCAGGTTCACGGGTTACATGCGTGTGGTGTGGACTTAGCCAACATGGGGAGAGCGGGGAGGAAACGGGGGGATATGGGGCGTCAGGTTCTCGGCCACAGGAAGAGCGGCTGCCCCGTGTCCTATGGCTGAGTCACTCCCCCTCCCGTCGGACACGCACACCGAGACTCACTCCTGTTCCTTCGCTTTCAGTGACACCAAGGACGGCGCCCCCGACACGCCCACTAAAACACCCCAAGGTGAGGCTCGTTTGTTAACCTGAATCAGAAGGTGTGCGGAAGGGGTCTTTGTCTGCTGCTTTGACAAATAGTTTAGCTCTCAAACCTGAGGTGGATCCTTCTTCATTTCTCTTAGCAATGAAAGTACTCCACATGTCCCGTCTTTTCCCCTCCCACCACCGACCACCGTCCACCCCACGCCGGCCCCTCCCAGGCCTTCGCCCCCTGCTCCTGGGTCCGTGGGCTACGCCTATGTGCAGAGGAGCTCTGGGCTGGGTTTTGGGGTGTGTGTGTGTGTGTGTGTGTGTGTGTGTGTTATTCTGTGAGCCTGAACTGCTTCTGGGAAGATGATCCTCCATCCCGCAGGTGTTCAAATGAGCCATTAGCTTGTCCCGACTGAACTGCTATCACATTTTCTTAACGATTTCCATGGAAAACATGGCATTCGATGAATTGACATTTACCATGCGCCTGGGAGACAGAGCCACAAAGTAAAGGGATGTCATGCCATAGTTTCTGTCTGAGCCAGAACCCAGGACACTAGAATTTAACAATATTTTGAGAGGTTCTTCTTTTCCTGTGGCTTAGCCCTACAAAAATGTACCCCAAAAAAAGAGGGGTGAGGAGCTTTTAGACTTAAATTTATTTGCTGACATCATAATCCAACTAGAATGGAACTCACTTTTCCCCCCCCCCAAAAAAAAAAATCAATTTTTTTTATTGATTTCAGAGAGGAAGGGAGAGGGAGAGAGAGAAACATCAGTGATGAGAGAGCATCATGGATTGGCTGCATCCTGCACACCCCACCGGTGACAGGGAGCGCGAAACCTGGGCCTGGTCCCTGGCCGGGAATCAAACCCTGACCTCCTGGTTCACAGGTGGATGCTCAGCCCGAGCCACGCCGGCCGCTCTGAATTAGGCCCCTCCCTGCGCACACTGAGAGCTCGTCCCCCAGGGGTTCAGCTCCCCAGGCTTTCAGGGAGTTTTCTGCGGGGGAAAAGGAAGGCATTCTCTGCCCCCAACGGGTTCATTCTCCGCTGCCAGGAAGTCTGGGAGATGGGCCCGACCCACCCTGGCCACTCCCTGCCCGTGGGAGCCCCGAGGGCACCGGATCTGTCCGTCCGTGGTCAGAGTCCAAGACGGGCCCTCACTCTTCTCGCTCCTTCCCAGAACCACACACCCCCTTCCCCCCCACCCCCACCCCCATACCCCGCCGAGAATGCCTGCCCGCCATAGAGTGTGCGATCGGTGGCCGTGTCCAGATTCCGGCCCGCGCTGCCCAGTGGCGGCGGCAGGAATGGCTAAGGGGCCGCCTTCTGCTTTGTCCACAGAAGCCCCCCGGCCCAGCGCCTCCAAGCAGGGCTCGGGGATGCTGGCCCGCGTCACGTCGGCGCTGTCCAA